>LQNS02278091.1:68288146-68308184 GCA_001587735.2 Parhyale hawaiensis | reverse complement strand
AATTTTGTAAAATTTCTAAAATGCAATTATCTATATATCATAATTAAAAACTGTGAAGCTACATCCAATACCAAAATTATTGTAATAATTCATAATACTAATAACATACT
Source organism: Parhyale hawaiensis (assembly GCA_001587735.2). Classification (NCBI taxonomy): domain Eukaryota; kingdom Metazoa; phylum Arthropoda; class Malacostraca; order Amphipoda; family Hyalidae; genus Parhyale; species Parhyale hawaiensis. The sequence continues at coordinate 68,308,074 of LQNS02278091.1, read as the reverse complement.
CAACTCTGCAATATCTATTCAAGCATCTTCAGGTGGTATCATGCTAATAACATTTATATGTTTTTAGCAAATTTCATAGATTTTGAATTACTGATATGGAGCTTATAGTACGTTCTTTAGTTTAGTGTAGTTGCGTATAATTGTGTAATCAACTTTAAAAAATGTTTAAATGAATGTTTTGACCATCCAGCACTTTATTTAATTCCAAAATATTAATGAAAATGTATAAAATTCAGAATTTTCAACAGTCTTGGGGCACCTCAAGATGCTAGATTTTTGGAAAACCCTTTTAACATAATCAATCCTGTACAACATGGCAACAAAATCACACCATTGGAAAAAATATTTCGAAAGATTGTTTTTTCGCTCCACCCTAGTGTGTATTTATCCTTGCTGTCTGCAGCCGCGAGTGAAGGCTTGGCGAACAGCTCCATATACCGCCGGCCGCTGCCTGTGCACTGAAATCAACTGTCGAAGGAATAGATAACAATGAGACGTGAGTGAAGTACAAAGATTATCAATGCGTTGAAGTGACAACCACAATAACCCCAAATGTAAATTCAGCTTCACAAATCAGTGGACTAGAGCCAGCTTTTACGTATGCCAAGCCCAGCCCACCATGAGGCCAAGTTCACACGTAACTCATCACAACGTATTCATTCATCCGAATGTCTTGGGGCACCATTCTCAGCACAACTTTCTTTACGCCATAAAAATTTACAAGAATATTAACTGTCAAATCCGGTTTCTCCGCAACTATCACTATTCAAGTTTTGGAATTTTCTTCAAATGTCGAGTAAAATAAAACTAAAAAACAGCGCACTTTTTAGCTACTTCCAGGGCACAGTCTCTCTTCGGAGAAGTGGATGGGTAATTGCCGTGTGACTGCCGTGAGAACTGGGCCTTAGTGAAAGCTCTCTGTGTCCCACGCTATCAGAGGTAACCATCGACACTGCAAATTACCACAGCGGATAGTGTAAAATTGGTCGCGAGTACCCAAAGGCCACATGGTACAGAGTCTATCACTACCTGCACCTTCTACTGCTCGCGACTTATAGCCACCAGAAATAGAAATGATTTGTAATAATCTCGCTGAGTCAGAAATAGGATTACTGCTTCTAGGCTTCACGACAGGACTTCAAAAATCTGGATAACGTGCCGCTATTGTTTGCTGTCCGAAAGGGGACTACGAATTTTCTTCGGTGGTTACCCACGCTCGCGTCAGTGCCTCTGGGTGCCGGCGGACCTCCACAGCAGTGACGCTTTAGCACGACCTGAGAGTTGTGATAAGATACGAGCATGTGACGTATGCATTAGATCCCATGCTGGTGTGTTTAGCAATTAAAGTAACAGAGGCAGCGAGATGGCCATCGCCGATTATACGATGGCAATGGTGTGGAGACCATTGCCATCGGTTGAACTACGATTTTACGATGGAACGTCACAACAAACCCATCGGCGATGGCGATGGTCCAGTGGCGTTGCATAAAACAATCGGTGATGGTCATTTCTCCATTGGCGATGGTGTTATGAGGTAGCACTGGACCAATGAAATGGCTGAACATCCCATAGGCGATGGCATACGATGGGCATCGTCATCGGTTGTAGTTCCGATGCCTATGAAGTAATGGAATAAGGCTAAACTTCAGAAAAATAGCCTTACGAGTTTGAAACGTTTATTTTTTAGCAACATCAAAACCAAGAGTGGGTTACAAAGTTTATTTTAATATATTCCCCAGATCTAACGATGTCAATTACTATTAACGTTTTGAAAGGTCATTACATTTTAAGCATATTAGCTACTAGGCAAACAATAATTAAACTTTGTTAAGCAGGCTTTAATTAACCCCAATAATCTGGGCCTTTCATTTCGTGCCTTTTATCAGGTAGGAATAGTATTACTGGTGTGTAAATCGCACACAGGCCGAGGTTATAAGAGACGCTACTTTTATTCGATATTTGTGGTCTGAGATTTTTGTATTTTTAAAATGTGTTAATGCGATGGTCCATCGCCGATTGTGACGCACTACGGTGGGTATCGCCGATGGTTATTTGCGATTTTTGGTTCCGATGGAGCGATAGTGTGACCATCGCAATACTAAAAGCGATGGCGATGCCATCGTACCATCGATTTTGGCATCGTACCATAATCTCTGATGCCGACCTCTGCAAAATAACATGAGTGAATGTGTGCGATATCATGACTTCGTGAAGTAAGGAAGTACATATGTTAAATTTACACCTATTCAAAATATTAACTAAACAAATCGTGAGCCTCAGCAGTTTAAAGTAAGCAGTCGTGGGCTTAAGCGCGAACTGAAGTGGTGAAAGTTCTACAAAATGAATGAAATAGAGTGTGACGAAATGACGTTTGTGAGTAATGATAGTTCTTTCAGCTATTCATATATTTCTGTATCAGTTCAGCAGCCCTTGCTGGGGTCCTCTTCACCTTGACAGAGAGGTATTATTTCATTTAGGTAATGAGCAAAAGGCAATTATACTGAGACTCCTTCTGCCCCGCAGTGGTAGAATGTTCGAGGGTATGCCTAAGGCTCACTATTATAAGGGATCGAGCCTCTTTGCAGGACAGGTGGATTCTTGCTGCACTTGCCTCGCTGAGTTAGAAGTTCCGGCGTTCAGAGACTACTGCAGGGGTTCCGACCCTACCCTAAGAGGAAGGTGATGCGGGGTTACAGTTGTAGCACGAGTCTTCCATCTCTGATGCCATAGCTCTGACAATCTGTGGCTGACTGCAGCTGTGCACTCCTCTTGGGTCCAGCGGGCATCTATCTGCATCAGTCAGCACTGCATGTAGGAATCCCACTTGGAGTGTGCTGCCAGTCGACTTTTCCTTTACCTGCTGGTAGAAAACCATTACGGTAGTCCCACGATGTATGGCGCAAATGAAACTTTCTTTGAATGCAGCCAGTATTATTCCGCTAACACACAAGTCTTATATTCATTACAATGCAGCGCAGGGTAACTACGTTGATTGTAAAGATAGTACTTGTGGTGTTACGTAATCGCATAGAAGAAGCCGGATACTTCGAGAGTCTGGACGGACCGTCGTGATCAATTGTAATCTCTTTAACGAGTACCGTATAAAAGGTGACTTTAAATCCATGTCGCGTGTAATTTGGGGTGCGTGAGAGCAAGTGCGCAGAGAACGCCGGAGCCGCTCTGTCCAAGAATTCGCCAGTCGACAAATTAAAAGCTGCCGTGGAATTCAAATTTTGCGGCGAGAGCGTGAAGGCTGTCGGCCAGGGACCCACTGCCGCCATGATGCTTACACTGCTGCCGCTTTAATTATTATTCATATTTGCATTACAGTAGCACAGAAATGAAACGTACAAATACCTCACCATGAAATGCAGCGTACAGCTGGTGGAAAGCTTCATGAAACAAAATCTAAAAATTTAGAATTTTGCTGCAAAACTACCGTAGCGCTGAGAAGGCAATCCTGCCAGTCATACTCTCCGAATATTTTTTCAGTTTCAAACTCACTGAGGATCCCTTAGATCTATGTGCTAAAATTCTTCCATGGCAGTCCTAACGTTTTTCCATTTATAACAGTTCTATCAACACTCGATAAAAGTAAATTGAATTGTGCAAGTGCCAAAGAGAATGAAGTAAATTCGCACTTTTTCGTCGGGAGCAAACCTGGTTCGTTAATTGGGTTTCTGTACGAGCTACAAACGTGATTCGAATGCTAACGAGGACCTTTTCGAACGCTCTTTATATGCCACTGGAGCGTTGCAAAACAACGCCGAAAAGTGGAACGAAACAATTGTTGTTGGCCTTGTTCTTGCTTTGGCCTCTGCATAAGTTTAGGGGCACTACCTACAGCTGCAGCCAGACTATGGAATTCAAGGTAAACTTGTTTGTGGCGACGCAGCTTTGTTACAGTATTTGGTATTTGATTTGTTTTGTGTGTATCCACTGCAGCGCTGTCAGGAAATCAGAAGCATTTATACACTGTCTGCAAGTACATATACAGTGAAAGGCGACCTCTAATATAGGATAATTACATTAACGTATGCGATTGGGTGTAAGACTGTTCGCGGCGAACTACATCCATTGCTATTCGTTTTGTAAGACATGTATCGTAAGATGGGGCGAGCTCATTCAGTATTTAGGACTTTAGTTTCTTTCTTTACATTCAATGTGAGATTGCTTGTTGCGAGACTGCTGTATTAATGGACAGTTTTGACTTACTCTTATGTTATTCAATGAAAGACTGCTTACGGCAATCATAGCTTGTTATTAAGATTGTGCTCTCATTTATATCAGTTTATATTTGCTTTAAGATTCATTGTGTCAAGTCTCTCTTATTATTTTATTCTGTTTATTTGGACTCGTTTCGCAAGAACTCAATGCAATCTTGCTCATGACAAGCTTGGGTTGGCATTATGGTGTTTCGATCAACTTCTTTCGTATGTATTCGAAGCCCATTTTTTCATGGGGCCTCTTCGTTGTCGTTTCGTTGACTTCGTATGGGGCTTGACATAATATTGCACGCGTCAGCGATACGGAAACTTATTTGAAGAGGCACTGGAATCACGTGACAGAGAGAGAATTAGAATATCACACGAGACTCAACTACATTATGACTTGTCACTACTGTTGAATGGAAAAGGTATTTTGTTAACATATTGTCACAGCTACACCAACTAAACACCGGGACTAGGAATATTAGGAACCGATTTTGTTAGGATGGAGCTTATTTTTAAATGTTTCACATGTAGCATTGCCAGCTTCTGACTAGAGAGTCTCCACAGCTGAAGTTGTGCCTGATTATTTTCGTGCAACACAGCAGCATTTTCCATTCAATTTCATCATAGGCGGCTGTCAGTAACCTGACCATTGTTAATGCTGTTGTTATCGGTTGTTAGTTCCAGGCTTTGGATGAGCGTTTTTAGCCATTTACCGCTAAAGTAAATGACTGTCAAGTTATAAATAGAGTTTTATGCCAAAATTCACGTTTGATGTATCTGTGATAGATCGCTGGGAATGAAGTTTTTCAAATGTTCTTCCTTTCCATAACTAATTATTGGACAGGGAAGGTAGCATTAATTATTAGAACGAAATACTTTCCTTATCTCTCATTTTCTCATTAGTTACGAAGAAAAAAAATTACATTGATTTTCTCATCGAGTTGACATAAAGTCCGTTGATTTTAACAACAGCCCTCGACAAGGGCGCCGGTGCTCCTTTGAACGTTGATTGTACTCACTAATGAAGCTAAGAAACGAAAAGGTTCACAATTTCCTTTTGTCAACGGTTGCTAATAATAATACGTCTTAGTAAACAAGCTCCCGTGAGCCAATTAAAACAAGAAATAGAATATTACTGGATATTGGCGGCGTATTGTATTTCTGAACATGTTAGTTAATGTTGCTAGATATTAAAGGCAGCAGTCGAATGATATGAACGTGTGTCTCCTTTCTAAGAACATACCGTAAATAGCTTCCACAAAACTCAAGTAGAGGCGATCATCAATTCATACTACATCAAATTATAGCGTGGTTAGCATCGAACTATATCACCTTGCATCCACTTTATAGCGTTTACCTAAGTCATATTTAATTTCAAAAGTAAGTTTTCTATGAATCAATACCCATAAGCTTAGCAACTTAGGATGTGTTGTGAGAGAGGACACTGCTAGCAAATATAGCAACAATTCACAGCATCATATATATTTGCTGAATGCTAAATTTAAGATATTTTCTTAGAATTTAATTCCTATATTTTTGCCCTACGCCATCACGTACTACGGCATCACTGATACCGGCTATGCAAGAGAGGTATGATTGATCTTAGAACTTCTGACAACTTCTGTCAATTATGTCCCTAAAGCAATGAACGGAGAGACGGTACAAACTAACCATAAATGAGAAAATAACAAGTTTCATTTGCTGGAAGCGATTGAAAGAAAATGGCTGATATTGCTGGAATGTTCAAATTGCAGAATGCACAATAAGGCTTCTCAAGAAAAATGAAGAATGTAAGCTTAAGGATGTGTGCAAATATTTAGTCAAATGTGACTAACGAGAAGGCTCATATACGTAAACCAATATACATAAATTTGAACATTACCCCAAAGAGCGTTTTCTACAAATCATAGAAAAAGACACAGAAAATTGTCCTTTGAGGCCAGACTAGTAAAATCCTTACATTCTGAGAGGCACCCAACTATAGCGAAGGATTAAAACTATAGCGAACTCGTCAGCGCCATAATGAGAGGATCGCCTTTATGTAATAAAAGCGTTGACTTTTGGTACACCTTATATTTTTCGATTTATAGGTTAGGTGCCTCAAAGGATCCGTAGGACTACCTTATTAGTGATGCATGAAAAGACACTCTTAAGGGTTACATATATTCTTAATGCAAAGAAATAGAGCAAGCAAGAAAGAAAAAAAGATAACTTCAAATCTCACTTCAAAAAATCCACGGTAGTTACTGCGAGGATTTTAGTACCTCAAACATTCCTTTTTACGCTTGCATTGCCTCTTTATACCCCCAGTAGCTGCAGCCTTGCGTGCTGAACTCAGGCGCCGGATGCCACAGGTTCTATGCCGACACCGGCACTAGCGTACTGACTCAGCAGTGATAGGCATGCACAGCTACTGTGGGGGCACGTGCCTTCTTCTCCGTGGTCGACCGCAGCCGTACTTATTCCTCTAAGGCCAGTTGGCCTATATCTGCCGCACAAACCAGTGCGTGTGGGTTTTCCAGTTGAGGGTGCTATCAAATTGATGTTACCTTTACTAAATAATGGGTGGCTCTTATCATGCACAAAGAATAGGTTCGCGTACAAGCATTTTTCGCATTTGAATACCAAGTGCGGTGTCTCAAGTCGCAGCTCCTTCAAATGTAAAGTCAACTTCACCCCTCACCTCAACTGGGAAGCCTACACGCAGTGGTTAGTGCCGCAGTTATGCCAGTGTCAACCCCATCAGAACAATGCAGGGCTACAGTCAACCATAGAGTGTCAGAACTATAGTGTCACAGTTGGAAGGCTCTTGTGCAACAACCTGTACTCTCCAATCATCCCTTTCGCTGGTTAGGGTCAGTACCCTCGCAATAGCATTTGAATGTCAGCAAGCCAAGCACCACAAGAATTCACCTGCCTGACAAGCAATACACGACATTCCGCCCTCTGCGCGTAAGAGCCAACGCTCTGGCCTCCTGTCACGACGTGTACAAACCTAAACTAGAGTACTCTGAGAGCGCATACCTCCGCCAAGTAGGGCAACGGTAACAAAAAATTCAAATTGACTCTCAAGCCATGATTTTCTGTGCATCAACTCCAATGTGTTACTTTCGATTCGAAATATGAAAGGTTCATGATTTTTTTTTCCTTTCTGCTATGGAATCTGATATTGCAAAACAAAACTGTAAGTTATGCCGATATATTATTTCATCTTCCCTTGGTATTTTATAGAACAACGTGTAAAAAAATGTGAAAACGCGCCGTGGTACAGACGTCTTGAGAAGTTCGATTTTAGTGTCTCACCATTGCTGCACCTTTTCAAAAAGATTTAACAGGAATTACCGTAAAACTATTTTCCTGTTTATTACCGTCTCATTGACTCATGATGAATTAAACTTCATGTTCGTTTACCCAACGTCTCCAATATATCGTAATCCAAAATGTCTTCCTAATGCACTTTCTTATTCTAACATCCCAGGACATTTGGTGTCGGAAAGCTTGCCGAATGTACGTTATCTTTTTTTACAACTTCACCAGCATATCTGAGGTCGAATGTTTTCCAACTGCACTTCCTATTTTAGAACTTTGCCGCTATATTTGGGCCAGACCGCGTTTTTTCAAGGATAATCCGACCAGATGAAGGGAGCCGAAGGAGATCTCGAGGTCGTGGCAGTCATCAGGTGGCTCTCTAATTAAGAGCCTCTAAGGATATTGGGTGCCGACCTGCCCTGTTGATGTCATTGTACAACGGCCACCAAGGCATAATTAGCCTCAGCAGTCTGACAAAACAAGCCTCTCCTTTTCTATGAAAAACTCCCGGAAGAATAGAATAATAACCCCGAGACAAAGCTTCGGCTCTTCTCTGAAATAAATACTAATTAGGATCTGAATACACCTAATCAAGCAGTCATTACAACCTTGAACTGCAGAAAAGGAGCGTGGCAGGAGGTGGACACGATCGCGTGAAAGAAGCACTTGACATATCTTGTTTAATTGAATGTGAGAATATGGAGGCGCTACTTTGTTGTTAAGAAGGAATTGAAAGGGGTTCGTATTGTCACGGAGTATCCAAAAACTGTAGTTACGGACAGAAAGAAGCGATTTACGCGTATAACGTTAATTGGAAGAACGTTCTTCAGATTCATTAGCCGAAAGAAACTGAAAATGCGAGTTTTTTCTTTGTTAATGTCTGCGGTAGCAAGCTGATGAACTGATGCAAAACCATTAACATGAACAATGCAGAGTTGTCAATGAAATCTCTTCACTGCTGTTTTTGGCTGCAGAGTTCACGGCTGTTACCAAATTAATATTTGTCGGCCTGTCACCGAGTGCGTTAGCTAACTTGAGAGTTAGTTAGTCATTGCCGTGTGAGTTGGGTACGCTTCTCACATGCCATATGGCGATGACACACGCGAGTCAAAAGAGCGAGTATCGCCATCTTTTCTTCCAAACGTTATATTGATCTCCCGTAAATATAGCTTTGAGATTGCCAAGAAATCAACACAATATAATAAACTCGGTCGTGAGTTTATTTGTTCATATATTTATATGCAGCTATTCTTCGTGTCTCGCTTTCAACGAAATAGATGGGCGAAAAGATGGGCCAGACTGCAGATTTTGTAAATCGATGACAAGTTTGCTGAATATGGTGAAGGCTGATCCTTATCCCTTTTTCTGAAGACACGTATTGCTTGAAACACTTCTTGAAATCGGAACAATATGTATGCAGCTTTTGGAGTCCAATTTTGTAACTTTTTTCACTCAAGTCACGACGCGTAAATTCGCCAGATGACCAACGGATCACTCACGAGATGATGATTCTTCACGGGTAGTAGACAACTACGGTATTTCTTCTAGCTTAATGTCTTTCCTTTCTTCTTCTACAGCAGTATTATCCCTGTTCAGAAAGGATCACTGAAGCAGATTTTGCTATTCCATGTATTTCTGTCCATTACCATGTGTCCCTCCAGCTCCACGTCACGCATATCATCCCTCACACTGTCGTTCTCTGACGGTGCGAATTTTTAAGGCCCAAAAATCTCAGCACTTCAGTGAATCAGATATTTAAGTTCGCAAGACGGTATCTTGGCTACGGAGCGCTTACAGGTATACAAGCTGGCTGGAGTTACATTCAAGTTTATTGCAGTGCTTTCCTCAAGATTTACTTTGCCTCTCACTATATTGAAGACGCACTTCGAATTAAGAAGGAAGATAGGGAACGTATACGAAGTAGGAGACTACTACAGTCTAAGAATGGAGAGAGAGATGAATCGTCTATGCGATACAGTCAAGAAAGACTTGAAGCAGAAAGGTTACAAAAGTGAATGAAAGCTGCTGATACGCATGAGCGGGAAAATGTGAAAACGGCAAGTCAGAGAAGAGAAGACCTAAGGTTGACAGCACGACTATGGATCAATTAAGAAAATGAAGCAATTCAGAGAAAATTCCGCAAAGGCCTATATTAATAAAATATCGATTATTGCTTGAATTTTTTCCCGCGTGGGTCCACTAGTGTAAAAATACTTACCGTCAGTTCAGTTTTCTCCGCAAATGCCATTAGTTAACTTTCGGACGTATCATTAAATCTTGAGGGATTTATAACTCAAAATTCTTTGCAAGTGTGTGCTATTTAAATGAGCACATCAGCACATTCGGACGAAAAGATGACGCTACTCGTTCTTTTGACTAGCGTGTGGCATCGGCATTATCGGTTTAACGACGTATCCACACTACGTGCTCTGGCGCATCTATGCGAGGTTATATTATCGCAAAAACGACTCCCCTTCAAAGCTATATCACGGCTCCTCGAAGTGTAAGTAGTTAAGCTGTTTTAGTGTTAGAAAAAACATTTATCTTTGAGTCCACACGTTCACTATTGAACTACTGTATTTGGCCGTTACAGCGAACCATTGCACATAAGTTACTCATCATTATTACCAACAAACGTGGTCTTGTTGGTCAGTTCCTATTCGCTTAGTGCTGCATTAGCGGTTCCCTATCGACTATAGCAGGACTGTGCAGTTTTTATTGCCACGTACAGTCTTATAAACAACACCCATTCTGAACTAAGAAAACCATTCCACGTGCTGAAGGGAAAGCAGGTATGATCAGGCAGACCACTAGGGCAGGAATGATCAGGCAGAACAGGAGGGCAGGAATGATCAGGCAGAACAGGAGGGCAGGAATGATCAGGCAGAACAGGAGGGCAGGAATGATCAGGCAGAACAGGAGGGCAGGAATGATCAGGCAGAACAGGAGGGCAGGGAGAATTGCCCAAACGATGAGACAAGAAGTTTCAGCTATTTAAATAAAGCTTATTTTAAGCCAAGCCTGTCAGTGGAACTTTCCCTCGGAGCAGCTAGTATTTTTTTGCTGATAAATAATACAAAATACATAAGCGATCAACCTAATCAATTAATGTCATAAATAACCCATAAATAAATACATAAATGACTAACTACAATTAACATTTACTAACTTTCAGCATTTTGAATTAATTTCTTCTCTGCACTCCCAGCTAAAAATTTGACGATTATTCTCCATAGATATCAGGTCATGAGTCCACACATCAACGTGCTATGCACGTTGATGTGTGTACTCAAGATATCGTTGTTAACACGTTGAGAGCACCACTTTATGAGACCACTTGCTGACAACATTGGGACAAACTCCATAGCTACCTGACATTGTAAATTCAGCTTTAGATAACGTTGCTAGCACGTCATATCACAACGTGCTAACAACATGCTGGGCACGTACTGTACTTAGTGTGTCGCATCTTACCGTGCTAAGGACGTGTCCAACTCGTTATATCACAAAGTATTAAGGGACCGCATAGCACAAGGTGCAAAGTATGTGCCTAGCACATTGTTGGCACGTTGTGGTAGGACGTGCTGACAACATTATCTGGAATAAACAATTCCACGTGAATAGCACGTGTGCCACAGCCCACAACGTTGATTCGACGTTGTTTGCTAACGGGGCTGTAACCATTGTAAGCCTGCAAGCATTCATTTCTCATCCCCCGGTATATATATATGCTCCCAAGACATCCTGCGCGTCTCCGCAGAGGAATAAATTATAGCTCCGCAGTACCTCAACAATCCCATACATGTTTCAGCTGCTGCATTTTCTAACAGTTCATTGCCAAGCGAGGCATAAATCCCCAATGGCTTGCCACGTTATTTGTCCGGGGAAACAGGAACAGCATGCGTACTGTGTTGTGGTGCTTCTTGTATTCTCTCGTGCGTAAAATAACAGCACTCCGAACATAAAGTCTACCAGGAGTTATATTTCTAGGCATATTAATCTATTCTTAAGAAATAATTTATTTAGGTACTTCATACTAGGCCACTATCCGTATCAAGAGAAGCGTTATCCCGAAATATGGATGACAATAATTGCCTCCGCCAAGGAGGTTATGTTTTCGTCATGTTTGCCTGTCTGTTTGTTTGTCTATATGTCTGTCACCAAGATAACTCAAAAAGTTATGAACCGATTTGAACGAAATTTACAGAGATTGTTAAGTATGTTAGGAGGAACAGATGATTAACTTTTCGTGAAGATATGTCCATCCGTTTGTTTCTTTGTTTGTTTGTTTTTCTACCTCATTTTTCTCAATGCTATAACTGAAAAAGTTGTAAATGAATTATGAAATTAACATGAGTTGTTTGGTATAAAACAAAAAGTAAATGACAAAATTTTTGGTAATGATCGGTTTGTTCGTTCGTTTGTCACGGTTTTTAATTTTATGCTTGTTAACACAATAACTCAGAAAATAATGAATGGAGCTTTATGATACATATAGGGGTTGTTAGCAATGTTCAAAGACACAAAGGGTTAAATTTAAGTGCAGTTCGGGTCGTTCGTTTGTAAGTTTGACTCATGTTTGTCCTAACGTTTATTAGCAGTTTAACTCAAAAAGTTATGAACGGATCTTCAAGAAAATTGCACAAGCTGTTATTACCATCCAAACGCACAAATGATTAGATTTTGGAGTTTATACAAAGAAAATTATGGTCTCAGAATCAATTTGAATTTTTTGCTACCGTTGCCTCGCTTGGCGGAGGTATGCTCTCTCAGAGTGCTCTAGTTTTTTTTTTATTCATGAGATGACTGCTTTCTGACAACTTTTAGCGTTCATTACTATTTCATTAATACAGTATTCTTCAATTTCAAAAGTCTTCCGCCTTCCTAATAATTTCGAGACTGCCACAGGTCAATTTTATGAAGCCTACACTGGAAAAAAAGATTATGAAAATGCATAGATCACTGCATTAATATTTTGGACAACGTTTCGGCTCCAGACATTGGCCAACATCAGTGCATTACATAAAAAATTCCCTCTCAGCTGTAGGAGTAAGAAAACCAGTTGATTATGACAAAGGTTTCGCAAATAAAACAGGAAAATATTTCTATTACGCAGCTAGGGTACCAATCACAGGATTACAATGTCACTGTAGAAAAATTTGTACTTGTTATACCATGGCCTCACTATGCATACTGCACGGATAACATGATGCGAGGATGTACAGCTCCTACGTGCTTAACACTACCGTATCTGTGCTACCGAGTTTAGATACGTAGCGGAACGATGTGCGAGCTCCACATCCTTGCATCAAGTTATGCGTGCAAGTGCATAGCGTGGCCCCGGCCTGACAGACACAGGCATTACGGCAGCGCCAACCTCCAATTAGGGTAATTTCCTTGGAACCAGCGGCTAGCCACTTCTGTGCCACCTATATTTTAAATATATATGTAAATATGAGTGTGTGTGTGTGTGTAGTGGCCATGTGGAATATTCTAGTTCAGTAGTAAGACGTAGTAGTAGCTGCAGTAGTAGTAGTAGCAGCAGTAAGTAGTAGATTAGATTAGATTAGATAGGCGGCAGTAGGCGAACCAAGAAGCCCAGTCCCAAAGAGACACCGGGACTTACACCCCGGCCCTCTATGAGCTATTGCCATTATGTTAGTTGGTTGTAGAGGAATGAAGAAACGAGAGGAGAAATAATGGAAGACGAAAGAGAAAAAAAGAAAGGAAAAATAAAAAAGAAGGGGGAGAAGAATCTCCGCCAAAAAGATGGTCATGAATGCCCGCAAGCATGATCGATAGCCGCTGATATGCGGAGCTTAAATATATAGATAGAGCGGAAGTGAGAAGAAGTCAGCTTAAAATGGACTAGGAAGCTTTGGCCGTTAAGTGCTTGCGACTCGTGGAGGAGTTCTTAGCTGTGGAGGATGTCTCTCCCAATATATGTCAAGACGATTTGTAAACGAGTTGACCGCCCAGCACCAGCAACGTCGGAAGTAGTAGTAGTAGTAGCAGCTGCAGCAGTAGTAGTAAGAAACACGGGATGAAGACACCTGTATCTGGAATATTAAAGTAGGTAATGTTTATTTTAATGCTCATTGACGGGTGTAGTGCGACAGTAGTAGAAACCGAAATTTAGGCTTCGTCATTTCCTTGGGAATAAAGCTCATGGTCTATGATTATCGAATATATGATGCAATTTAGTCTAGTCTTGTATCCATTGAGATTTTCATTTGATACAATACTTGTCACCAGTTGGTAGGGAACAATTGTTCGGGCCTAAATTACAGTAGTTTACACAGATAGCATTTAATATCTAACGAAGTATCCCATGTTTATTTGCATAAGGACCTCAGAAAACTAGGCCGAAAACTGAAGAAGCGAAACTGACAACTTCACTAAACAAGGACAATATAATATCGCCTGAACCATACGAACTTCATATAATATATAAATACTCCCCTCCTCTCTCTCACACAAATACGCCTCCTCTTCCTCGCGGCGATGTCGCCCTATCAAAGAAATCATCCCCAGTGCAACTGAAGACTAATTCAATAAACCGCTCAGCTGGCTGCTGGACTAAAGTACAGTCCATGGTTTCTTGGTTTTATTTCAGTTCTATTTTGCGAACACAGTGGAAGTGTGAAGCTTTAATTATCTGACGAGAAATTCAATTATTCTACTGAAGCGTGTCTGCTCGGGATCAGGGAAATGACATCGTGCGTGCTCAGGCAAGTAAATACTTTCTATTTCAAGGAGCAAGACTCCATTAGACAGAAGGAAAATTTTCTTGATTCTGCAGCAGTCGGAATGTGTGGTGAGCAAATCCATAATGTGAGGCCTTTNGAAATGACAGCGTGCGTGCTCAGGCAAGTAAATACTTTCTATTTCAAGGAGCAAGACTCCATTAGACAGAAGGAAAATTTTCTTGATTCTGCAGCAGTCGGAATGTGTGGTGAGCAAATCCATAATGTGAGGCCTCTGTCGGTTATGCTAAAAAATATTTATATCTAGTTTGTTTAATGATTTACCACATATTTTGTCAATTAAATAACCTAATGAGGCAAAACACAATATCGGTTTTTCGTAAGAATACCTTTAGGCAGAATGTTTTTATTTTATGAAGCATTACTGCACGTGCGACTCTTTTGATTATTTAGCTTGTGAAAATATTAATTCATATGCATTTTGGAAATCGTTTTAATATGAGAAATAAGTTAATTGTATCGAATTGTCCCGTTCCTGCTGAATTGTTCTTAGCCCTCCTATGTTCCTCTCTTGCCTCATTGTGCCATTCCTTGCCAGTTACTTCGATTGTACCTTATTGCCTCTTTCCTAGATAATTGCCCATTCCAGCTAATTATCATGTTCTTGCCTAACCCTCCGTTCCTGCCTAAGTATCCTGAACTTCACCAGTGAGACAAGACAGCTTACAACCAACTCTTCAGTCACATATTTAAGCCCAGCTAACCTATCAATAGTAAGATGCAGTATACAGCAGCCACTGACAACTAAATCCTTATCGTCCACAGTTTCTTCCCGAGACTTTATCGATGATACTGAAGAACGTAACTTCCCGCGCAGGGCCCAATTAAGAATATAAGAAAACAAACACGTAAATGGGTGATTTAGTATTTTACAGGTGCCAATTTTTATGAAGCTGCACTTAAAAAAATTGTGTTATTCTAAACGTTAGGACTACACCTACAATTCTTCTAGTCACCACCGAACACTATAAGTAAACATTAACAGGTGAATTTTATGCAAATGGAATTGAAAAGTTTATAAAAAAAACATATTAGTGTTCTTTGCCATCGAAAATGACGGCAAAGAATATGCACTGGTGCCTCTTCACCCTTTAGGCTTGCAGTTGAGATTCTATGATAACGAATTTGTACTGCAGGTACTACAGGAGGGCGCAAGTACTGCAGGAGGGTGCAGGTACTACAGGAGGGCGCAGGTGCTGCAGGAGGGCGCAGCTTAACCTTCCTAAGTTTCTCGCTGCCCATTCCATTTCAGGGGCAACAGTCTTTCATCTCCTGACCAGGCCCAACTACCGTCAAGGAGATTATTGCTACCTGCTGAAAATTCTGAAACAACACAGAACATAAAAGCTACGATAAAATATAGCTCCTGTGACAGACATATGCCGTATAGGATACAGAGAACACTATTGGTCGATCCTCTCGTGACCAATGTTCCAAGTGCAGCTTTGATTTAATCACATTTAAATTCCAGCGCTCTCGGGACAGTCAGAGTTGAAAGAAAATATAAAAAAGAGCGGAAGAAAATTAACACCGGAAGGTATGAGGTCGGGTGGCTCCTGTCCAGCGTCAGTCTATGCTTCTACTTTGTATGGTTATGGGTTACGTTAACCCGAAACGTCACTATGAACAAAAAAACGATTTTAATCGGATGGCTGTCTTTTAATGGTCTCACAACATGTTCCCCTGACACAAAACTAAGGTGCAGAACTCTTGAAAGACTGGGAAAAAGGAGATCAAATTACTATGTCATATTTCGGTTAACGAAATTTATATATAACTCTTTATTATTGTATTTTAATATTGTCAATTATTTTTCTAATGTGACAAAGAAAATTCTTATTTGTGCCTTTTCTAATATTGTAGCGCCCTTATTAGACGTAGTAATAATTGCAAAAATGTGTGAGCTTAATGTTCCTTTAATTACTTTTCTCTTATTATTGTTATCATTACCTGCTGATATATCAGTGACATCCGCTCATAACCATGCAGAAGATGGCGCTCGGCCCGGTGAGTGGCTGCCTGGCTAGGAGGCGGCGAACGTTCAATATTCCATAATAAAGTAGACTTTTGCCACCACCAATATACGCCGTATGCCATTTTGGTCATAAATCAGCAATGTGAGAAAAATTTAACCCAAGAAAAATGATAAAAACAACGCGTAGACTTTTGTTCTAAGGTTTACCCATTTTAGGGGCGGCTATAAATTTGTGCTCTCGACGGCTATTTTGCAGCCGACCAGGAGCATCAGCAGCTGTGGCGCTCTCGCCATGAAATTCAGCTGTTGCAGCGCTAGGCATAGCAAATACTGCAACTAATAAACAGGCCCGGATACATATCAGTGAAGCGTTTTTATAGACTACTGCTAAGACTGAAATGCAAGTCCCGTCGAGTCACACTATCCCGCTAATCAGGTCACTTCTCCTCTGACCAATTACGATCCTCTTGTTTCCAGCTCTGTTGTCATCAGCTCTGTCTTCTTTCTCTGTTTCCTCAGCAACTGTCATCCGAAAAAAACAGGCTCGTCCGAACTTGTCAAGCTCGCACCACCAAAAACAGGAGCCCAGCTTCTTCTATAACAAAAACTGCCAAAGATTTGAGAAAACCTGCTCAGGTAATTGCTCTGCTACCTAAAAGAATAAAGTTTTTGTGAACCTGTGTATCGGTTACCGACGTATGTAGGTACGTCGGTGGGGCAACAAAGTAGATAACTTTGTCGGGGAAACGTGCGAGGTTAGAGCTGTTGGTAGATCATGCGGGTATTTATCAACTTTTTTGGTGTTATTGCCACATTTAATCAGCGTGTCTACTCACAAAGTGGTCTAAAAACAATCATGCGTTACGTGCCTCATGTATTATGCAAAATAAAGATTTAAAAAATAAATTGAAACGAAATGAAGTACTTCGAAACGTTGAGCTACAAACCCGAATTAGGTAAATATGCCACGCTGTGAAGAGCATCTGCACATTGAGACTTTATGCCTGACCAGGAAAGAAACGCGCTTTGTCGATACTGCGTTAGTAATACAAACAATCGAAAAGAGAGAGCAGGAGTAGAGCTAGCTAAATCCTTCCTGGGTAAAGATACCAAAGTTAACCCTTCCATTCCTGATTCAATGTCCATTTTCTCATAGGACTAACGCTATATACAACGCTGCTTAGATGATATTAAACCGTCACAAGAGACATGGCCAATATAGACTAGTATTTTGGCCAGTACTAATACCATGGTTCCAACATGACTCCTCATAGATCTGCGGCAGCGAGAGCAGCTCCATTCCATGTGTAATGCGATTGCCTGGGACAACCTTGCCAGTTTGCCTTAGGAAATGCGCTTCGTTTGATTAGATGCGTCATTCGATAGCAATTGGACAAGATTACGTTAATGGACAGCCTGTGTCACCAAGAAACAAAAAGGACTTTCCGGGACCTCGTATGGATCTCTGAGGGTAAAAGAATGATGAGGTCTATTGACAAGTGGCTATCATTGGCTGGGTAGGCGGCCCTTGGTATCAGCGCTTCCAGACTTTGTATTACAAAAAATCTGAATGACTAATGTATAATTGTGTATGAACATTGTAAAGTAAATCTATTAACTTCAAGTTCAGATATCATCATGAGGCTCAAGCTGTACAATAGCAGACTGGCAGTTTCAAGGTTCTACGAATAATGCAGTTTCCAAGTTCGAAAGTTTCCTGGATTATCTAGACCAGGTACCTTACAAATGCCAGGGGTTACGTGCACTGCCGAGATTAGAAACTATTTGTTTTCCCATTGGTTGGAACCGTCCGCTGTGGAGCGAATAAGTTTCCCCCCGGCACCTACACTTTGACTGGAGGTCAAAGGCGTATATTCGAGTCTCCCAATTGCATCTAAATAACTTTAAGTGATGAGCATCGACTTACCCCTCCCTATTCAACTCGCTATATTCTTTGCATGGAGTTTCACGCATTAATCACAAACTAATTACGCTTGAGATGCCTTCAGAGGTCGCTTTAAGCGTAGTCAAATTTAGATAAATCTCTGCAGTCAATCGACAGTTCAGAATAAAACTTCGGAGTGAGTTAAATCTCACGGCAGCTTGATAAAGACCTTGGTTTATTTTGCTACCAGTTTAAATAATTTCTAGTTCCCTCTGCACTGTGGGGTGCGTAGAAGAAAACCAATACCTCGCCAGATGCAACGCAACAACGTTCTACTTAGTGCTCACTCTTCACCCAACACAATAATAGAAAATCAGTTATGGCTCCCGGCTGGCTCGTAAAGAAATTTCTATACGACAGGCACATGTCGCCTGCGTCGCGGCATTGCCCAGCATCGACTCTGTTCATATCGAGGCGTTGCATTCTGTTTCAGTTTAGTTTAGTGTCATGGCGCCATTTGCATGAGGAGCTCACTAGCCTGCTGTCAAAGCGAACTGTCTTTCCAGGTGGATGTAGAGATGGCCAGCCTCACTTCTATTAAAAAAATAACTACTATAGAGTCATTCCTTGGCAATGGTTTTATTAAAATCAGAACGTACTGAACCTAATGCCTGATACTAATGTGTTCGAATCGTCACATGGAATTACCAGTGTATAGACGCATCCATTGACACAACGCGGACGCTAGCAGACACATGTATGGAACAGACATGAAAACAATGTTACTTACGCAGGCTTTGTTGCAAATGTTTACGTATTCTGCTACACCTCATGTCTCGGTTACACGTAGCTACGCCCCATGTCTCTGTTACACGTAGCTACGCCTCATGTCTCGGTTACACGTAGCTACGCCTCATGTCTCGGTTACACGTAGCTACGCCTCATGTCTCGGTTACACGCAGTACGCCTCAGGTCTCGGTTACACGTAGCTATGCCTCATGCCTCTATTACACGTAGCTACGCCTCATGTCTCGGTTACACGTAGCTACGCCTCATGTCTCGGTTACACGTAGCTACGCCTCATGTCTCGGTTACACGCAGCTACGCCTCACGTCTCAGTAACACGCAGCTGCACACACGTCTCGGTAACACGCAGCTGCACCACACGTCTCAGTTACACGCAGCTGCACCACATGTCTCAGTTACACGCAGCTGCACCACACGTCTCAGTAACACGCAGCTGCACCACACGTCTCAGTAACACGCAGCTGCACCACACGTCTCAGTAACACGCAGCTGCACCACACGTCTAGGTAACACGCAGCTGCACCACACGTCTCAGTTACACGCACCTACGCAGCTGCACTACACGTCTCAGTTACACGCAGCTGCACCACGCTTCTAAGTTACACGCAGCTGCACCACACGTTTCAGTTACACGCAGCTGCACCACGCGTCTCGATAACACGCAGGTGCACCACACGTCTCAGTTACACGCAGCTGCACCACAAGTCTCAGTAACACGCAGCTGCACCACACGTCTCGGTAACACGCAGCTGCACCACGCGTCTCGATAACACGCAGGTGCACCACACGTCTCAGTTACACGCAGCTGCACCACACGTCTCAGTAACACGCAGCTGCACCACACGTCTCGGTAACACGCAGCTGCACCACACGTCTCAGTTACACGCAGCTGCACCACACGTCTCAGTTACACGCAGCTACGCAGCTGCACCACACGTCTCAGTTACACGCAGCTACGCAGCTGCACCACA
>LQNS02278091.1:68252087-68266784 GCA_001587735.2 Parhyale hawaiensis | reverse complement strand
TTGCCTATAGTTGGTAATCAAAGCTGCGCAACGACTGGAAACTTTGGTAAGGGACCGACTGGGACCTCCTCCTTATCTCGGGACCTGCTCACTTGACTTGCAGGACCTGGGCCTGCAGAATTAGTTCTTTCGGTGATCGGGTAACGTATGGAAAATACTCATGAACATAGAGTAAACTGCGCTCTTAATTATATACCGTGCATAATTAAATGAACTAAACCTTCCATCAGGCCAGCTAGAGACAGGCTAAATCTCCATAAAGGTAAAGTCAACGTGATCGCACGCTTCACTGGGAAACTGACACGCACTGGTTCGTGCTGCAGACATAGGCCAACTGGCCCTAGAGGTGTAACTGCGGCTGCAGTCGACAACGGGTCGTAAAGAACTATGGCACCATCAGCAAAAAAAAAAAACGATAATAAATAAGATAACATGCTTTAAAGTTCTTCATTGTCCTCTACTGTACATCATCATTTAGCGAAACGCCCAAATAGTTAGATAAAAGGACCATGGCTTTCCATCATTAATAATTAATCACAGAGAACGATTTAGACAACGAACGGAGCTCATTGTAGTTTGAATATCTTAAATTTTTTTTCAACGTCAGCTACAAATATATACAGTAACTACGGACAGGACATTTATTTAGATTTCACTGCACTACATTGTTGTGAGGATCCAAAATTGATGCCGCTGCAAGGAAATGTTTTCAGTGAAAGATAAAAAATATCTCTCTTCAACTGCCTTATATATTCGAATTAAATGTCGGCCATATCGATCTGGACAGTTCCCTTGAAAGAATCTAACTTCATTAGCTGCACATCGGCCTAAAGCTCAGGCATGAGTGTCGGTTTCGCTATTTTGGATCGACTTTCGGTTGTTAATCCCAAACCCTCGGCACGGCCTCAAGTCGAGGAGGCTTGAGTTTGAAACTTTAGGATGAACGCCTTGAAAACTTAATCCAGAGCAGAAAAATAACGCTTATGACTGAAATTCCTGACAAATTAAAGCTAATGAGATTAGATCATCTCCATGGAACTGCCCCCAGTCGACGACACTTTAGGAGTGACCAGCAGGGCCATTCAAAAAATTGTTATACGGTATACATGTTTGCTCCTCTGCAAAGCTCTGTCTGAGGAGGACTGGAGCTACTCTGAGTGCGGCGGTAATACTTTACATCAAATGTTATTTTCAAGCATCGCCGAGCGTCCCAGATGTAACAAGAGCCTTAAGTTTCATGTCCACCATAGTGTGAGTATGCTTGAAATAACACATCAACATCTTACTGCAACACATGGAGCGCAGTGTTTCGATCCAACCTGGGCCTCACCCGCATACTCAGCATACTCTAGTGTTAGTATGCTTGAAATGCAACACTCTAAGATGTTACTCTCGCACATGATGGAACGGCATGGTCTAACCTCAGCTTTATTCGCATATGCATCAAGCGATTGCCAAATGCTCCAGAATTTCCATGCATTGCACATTAAAGGAAAGTTGGATTGGCCTGTCGGAGATGATCCTGACCATGTCTCCAATCCTCTTAGTTTGCTGCCTGCCTATGATTGATCTGCATCTTGATGTGAAGTGGCCAGGAGCTCTAACTATTCCGGCCAAATGTTCAGCAACATACAACAAGTGGACCAACTGTAGCCATGCAGTAGAAATTTTTAATTTTCTATTGCCTATAATACTTCAGCTATTTATTTTTTATCTATCTTTTAACATAGTTCACCTTCTTATGCGCTAGAATTGTCTTCCTTCTGCAGTGTGACTTAAGTTAATAAAGCAGTACCATATAAAATTCACGTCGTATTTTTATTTATTTGTTACCTCCGCCAATGAGGTTAGGTTTTTGTCGTATTTGCCTTTCTCTCTGCTTGTCCGTTTGTCACCAAAATTGCCCAGAAAGTTCTCAACGGATCTTTACAGAATTTACAGGGATTGTTAGGCATGTTAACAGTAACAGATGATTAACTTTTTGTGAAAATCCGTTCATCTGTTTGTTTGTTTGCCTATTTTATATATATACATATACAACGGGGATGCTTATCAGTACTATATAATAATTCACGTCGTGTTTTTATTTATTTATTTATTTATTTCTTTATTTATATATTTATATCTTTCCTGTCACGCTCTATGGGAATAAGATAGGAGAAAATTCAGATTTTGAAAACTAGCTTAGTACTTTTTGATATGAAGATGATGATTTTTCAGAGCATAGTAGATGAAAGGCGGTATCTCTAATTCAGAAAGAAATTTTGATCCTGTCGGACATAAGCAATATCTCATATTTTTTAGCTAAATTTCTTTGTAGCAGCTCGAGAGGCCCAGTCTTGGTTGGGTTTTCGTTCCTTTCGTGCATAGCAGCATAATCCATTTCGCTTATGCTTTCTTTTGCTGAATATTATCATAGCAGTTGGAGCTTAACGCTGAAAAGACGAACTTGTATAAACAACTTACATCGCAGCCAAATTTCGCCCCGCAAGGTTTACCCATCACAAAAATTTGGTCATTCACTTTTCGTAATATACCTAACACTCATGTGAATTTCCTAAAAATCCGTTCATAGCTTTTTGAGTTATGGCATTAAGAAAAAAAGAGGCAGACAAACAAACAAACAAAAGATTCACGGGTCTTCACCAAAAGTCAATAAACTGTTCTTCCTAACATACTTAACAATCTCTGCAAATATCCCTAACTTTTTGAGTTATATTGATGACAGACCAACAAACTCGACTAATACATAACTTCATTGGTGGTGGTAATAAGAATATGTAATAATAGTTCCTACTGATTCACATGGTATCTCAGTCACGCGATGTTTTATACTACCAATACTGATTCCATTGCATGGGTCCATAACTGATGCACAGGGTATCAAAGAGAAGACAGTGCAGCTCCCAATTCACATTGTGTGTCCCTCAAGTGAGACTCGCTCTTTGAAGTCTCCAGCGACACTGAACAAGGAATGTCTGCAGGCTACAACAATGCTGCACTTCCTTTGAAGCTGCCATATGCTGGACATCATTTAATACCTTTGGATCTGTTCAAGTTTGGAGCTTTGCTTCACAGGATGGGTCGTTCTTCTTGGAACTGAGCATGAGAGAATTTTTCATTGTCTGGATACTGAAAGCTTCATGGACCGAACTACGTGACGAATGGGATTTCATTTGGTTAGATTTTGTATCGCTTGTGCCTTATGTTTTTTTTAGTAGAATGCAGCCAAGCTGGCCATCCAGCTGGTGAGGTAAGAGTATAAAAGTAACGTTAAGACCGATATCAGTAGGTAGAAAAAGAGAAGCTTAATTACAGCTGGAAAAATGGAGTGAGATGATCTGGAAGAAAATCAAAGTTCGAGAAAAGAGGAAAAACTTATCATATAAACGCTACTGCGGTTCTATTGCTATCCAGCTAGTTATACGTTGAAAAAAAAAAAAACCTTGGTCGAGGAGAGAATTAACAGCATTAAACTCATCTATTTTCTCATCTGGATGCAGTGGCCAACATATAAGGGGCCCAGCACCCTAAGGTCTTCGTTCTTGAAGGTAACATAGGGAGAAAATTTACAATCGGCCTCCAATTTTACTCTAATGAATAGTCAGTGCTTACTCGTTATTATGGACCTAGTACAAGTGTCAGAATTTTACGCAAATGTATTGGTTTCATAGTTTTTATTTTAGTTGTGCCAATAAACTTAAAATAATATGAAACAAAGAACCAATTCTGTTTTTGTTGATTAGGATTATGTTAAAGTTTAAAGTAAGGAAATACATGTTGAGAAGTTTCAGATGATCTGTCCTGAGTTTACACAGTTGTGATCCAAAGAAAGGAAAAGCCAAATCTGTAAACCTTTTGGTGGGTTCCAAGTTGTTGTCTCCAGAGTACGTGTTAATTGTTTTGAAAACTAGGGGTAATGTCTCAATTACCGAATGCCCATCTATTACCGAATATAGGTAGGAATCTTATTGCGTTCGGTAATAGAAAGGCATTCGGTAACCTATTGAATTTATGATCTATGAACTTAGAGGGAAAATCATTGGAAATAAAGAACAGTTTTGGAAAATTGAATCCTCAATGCAAATTTGTGAAACTAGAGCAAACCTTGCAGGTGCTGTTTAAATGGGCCATTAGACTGCTAAATTTCAGCTTATCATCACAATAGCTAAAAAAACTCGTGCCTAATCCGGAGAAAGTTGGCTTGTGATAAACAGAGATACCATACTTAAAGATTTCTCTACAAGTTCAATGGAAATATCTAAAAAAGATAATTTGCTATTTTGCCCCATTTTCCTGGAGAATTTGATATTACTGTGTTTGGTATTGAGGTAGTCCAAAAACATTTTCACATGACATGGATTCTTAAATAAAAGGAACGTGTCGTCAACATACCGCATGTAGAGAATTGGCCTAAATTCTGCGGGACAGCTATCTAACCAGATTTTTTCATGAAATACATGAAGATATTCGCAAATGTCGGTCCCAGAGGTAACTCCATTCCCTACCTATCACTTTATAAATAGTATTTAGACTTAATAATAAAATACGAATCCAAAGCAGCTAATTCTAATTTTTTTTTCAATAAAGGTCTAGTATTGCCGAGAAAAGTATCATTCACTGTGTGGAACAGTTGACTAATAAAACTTCACGAATTAATTAATTTTTAGAAAAACGTAGTCTTATAATAATCAATGTGACAAGAGCAGCAATTAAAGACATCAGTACTATATAATAATTCACGTCGTGTTTTTATTTATTTATTTATATATTTATATCTTTCCTGTCACGCTCTATGGGAATAAGATAGGAGAAAATTCAGGTGCCGAAGACGGTATCATGGATACGGGGGTCAGACTTGAGCGCTCCAGCTTAGTGACCTGAGCTCGCCTGAACGTTCGTGTCTGGACATGTTCAGGTTCCGACGACGGTATCTTGGATACGGGGGTCGCACTTGGGCACTCCAGGCAGAATGCTGAATTTTCATTAAAGAAACCTCAGAACAGTAATAAGCACAGGAGACAGAGGGGGTTTTCCTGAGGTGCTAATTTTCTACCGTCATTTATAATGACGGTCCGGACCACTAGTTTTCATTATATTACTGTTAGTTTATTCTTGTGATATCGAGCTTTCGATTCATCTTGAATCATCTTCAGGAAACTATTAAGATATTTTGCAATTTCTTGTAACAAAGACTATCTCAGATGTATCCTACATACCAAAGAAGATTATCCTTTCAAATCTATCAGTTTAAAATAAAAAGTTCAAAGGAAGCAGCATGATCATTTAGGCTTGGGATTTGCTCTTGAATAAAACTTGATTCTAAAAGTTTCAAGTCGAAATGGTAACAAGACGATAAAATTTCAAAGTCCTCATTAGCTATTTGATGGCCAGCATCAAGGAAATGCTAAAAAATTTTACTATTGATGTTGATGGTTCGTTGCCCAGTTCTGAAAGAAATACCTTGATGCTGAGGCTTTCTGACCCTCATTTACTCCTTCGTCTCAACTATATAGGAAGTAGAACACTGTTTGCATTAATACTTATAAATGACAGAAGAAGTAAGTGAAAGCGGCAGTTTGTCTTTGAATTTGATGAATGAGCCAATTGTTATATCTGGTTTTAATATTATGCGAATATGAAGATGTGGATAGAATCTTTTAAGAAGTGATGCAATTTTCTTTTTTAGGTTGTAGCCTTCAAACCCAAATATGGTAAGCTGATATATATTATTTTGCGTTCAACTGTCTTTAATTGCTGCTCTTTTCATATTGGTTATTATAATAGTCGACTAATAATGATATCGATAGTTTCAGTCACAGGAATATTAGTGAACAACTTCTTATATCAATTGAAGCCATGGTAAGTTGATGAGCAGTATTAATCCCGGATAATAATTGGCAGGAGGATCTAGAATTTTCAATTTTCCAGTGAACGTGTAGACAAATGTTTTAGTACGTCTGTTTATCGCAAGCCCTCTTTCACCGGATTAGGCA
Source organism: Parhyale hawaiensis (assembly GCA_001587735.2). NCBI lineage: Eukaryota > Metazoa > Arthropoda > Malacostraca > Amphipoda > Hyalidae > Parhyale > Parhyale hawaiensis. Next base: position 68,260,788 of record LQNS02278091.1, on the reverse strand, counting down.
CGATTTTTTTTTTAGCTATTGTGATGACAAGCTGAAATTTAGCAGTATAATGATCCCTTTAAACCGCGCCTGAAAAGTTTGCTCTAATTTCACTAACTTGCATTTAAAATTTAACTATCTAAAGCAGCTCTTTATTTCCAATGATTTTCCCTCTAAGTTCTTAGATCATAAAATCAATAGTTTTTAAACAACATGTACTCAGGAGATAACAACTTGGAACCCACAAAAAAGTTTACATATTTGGTATATCCTTTTCTTTGGACCACAATCATGTAAACTCAGGACAGCACTTCTGAAACTTCTCACCAACTATTTTCCTACTTTGAACTTTAACATAATCCTAATCAACAAAAACCGAATTGGTTTTTCATTTCACCATAAAGATCGTCTGCCTGACTCTCTACGTTCGTCTCTGGTGTACAACTACAGTAATGTTCCAAATGTGGAGTACGATGTGTGGGCTCTACAACGCGTGGCCTTCATGCCAGGGTCGCCGAGCATACAGGTAGTAGCATACAGGTAGTCAGGACCGGTCACCCCTTGTGTACACTTCACTCCTCCATATGTGACCATGCCTATCAGTGCAATAGTCCTGTTACTGCAAATGATTTCAAAAGTCTCTTTTCTGCTAAAGGTAGTCACAAGTTACGTATTATAGAATCTCTGTACATTTAAAAAGTAAGCCAGAATTGAACGACAAGCGTTGTAGCAAGTTCTGCTTTTAGCTTTTCAGTCAAAGGCTCACTGCTTTCGGACTGTGCTTGTGGACCGGCTCACTTTCTTCCGCCCACGTCTGTAACCGTGCAGCGTGTCGTAGAGCGCTTACCATACAGTTCAATTATTTCGCACGCCTCTGTGCGGGCCCTTAGTTTACGTGATAATGGTGCCGACCTTTGTGAATTACTTAACAACTTTTCCTCGTGATTTGTGCTGATAGTTTATTAAGTCACTTTCTCTGTTTGTCGTTATTATTTTTGGTGCATGTGTTTGTTCTTTGACTTGCTCCCATGCGCATTGGTCTACCGTCGTGCATGCAGTCCGCATTTCTGTAGACTTAATACATGTCCCTTTCTTTTTCGTGTTTGAAACACCATAGCTGTGTCTAGGGACGCTTGGGCAGATTATACTTATTATAGTTATGGGTCCCAAGTGTGTTTACCGCAGGGGATGTTGCAGCTGGCCGCAGTCCCTGCTGACGCGGTTAGTTTTGTAAAGTTACGTGAGTTCTCTATATTTCCCTTTCTGTTCCTCGACGTGGGCTGTCGATCGAAAAAGCCTACCTAGTCCGTGGGACTGCCATACTCTCTCTCGTCTGGCAGGCCTCGAATGGGGCCGTCCACCCGACTGTCTTTTTCTATTCTTTACGCCTTTTCCCGCCAGTGGTAGCGCACTGAGCAAACTGAGTTTTTCTATCAGGAATGTCAAAATAAAATATTCCTTTTGATGAAAAGCGTTATATTTTCTTATTCACTTGAGCTCCTCTCTTGAATTGCCTCCCTGCGTCTAGGGTGGTTAAACACTGATTATATATCTAATAATAACAACAACACATATTACAGTAATCTCTTTAGATCACAGTTTGCGCAAAGGAAACTTGAATTAGAAATGTACTGATAATAATGTTGACATCGATAATTGAATTTATTCAGTTTTTGCTTCCGGCGGCCTCCGCAAGACAGAGTCGGGAGCATATGGGATGGTATTTAAGGCTAATTAGGTTTTGCCCATTCTTTACTTTTCATTTCCTCCCATCTAATGAAGTTTATTGGTCAATGCGCCACCTACTGACTCATTTTTGTTACATATTTTCTGTCTGTCATTTTTTTTTTTTGCCGTCCCTGCAATACATTTACGTCCGAAGAAATTAGGGTGTTTACTTTCAGTATACGGCCTATTACTGTCTATTCTAGCTTAGGCAAGCTGGGCTAGTCCCCTCAATATTTTGGAAGTTGCGTTCCATGGGAGACCCCTATTGTGTAGAGTCTGCCTTAGTTAGGCTTTCGGCACGTCTGCGCCCCGGCTTAGTGTGATTCCTTTTCCCTTCTGCTGCTGTTGTTTTCTTTTTTTCCCCTTTCGTTTCTAACTTTTTTTTGTTTGTGTGTTTGTTTTTGCGTGAGTTATCAGTTTTTGGTCCGATTTCCTCAATCTGTATTCAAATAATACTAATACTAACAAGAAACTTTATTTCAGGGTTTGACTTTGAAACGATCTACTAGATATCTGTTTTCTGTCAATGCCTACCGACTAATAAGTAATGGGCCTCCCTCCCCCATTATTTCGTGAACTTTTGAACGTTTAGAGAACTGAACTGCGTTTGTCTGTACTGTGGGCTACGAAGTTTCACTGTTTGTGGTACATGTTTGTGGTACATGTTGGTGAACAATAAAGTAATTTAATATTTTAATTTATGTTGTCACTCTCCCGCAACAGCGCAACAACCCTCTGTGTCTCAGGTCTCTGATAAATTAGGTTTTAAACAAAATTTCAAATTTGTATCCTATGAAATTGTTTTGTTTACCTACTGACTTTCAATGTTTTCGCTTTCAGAATTTTTTTGCAGATGATGGACAAAATCTGTCCGAAGCGTTCTTTCATTTATGCCTGACGAGCTTGTTATTTCACTAAATTTTAGCAAAATGGCGGTTTTTACTTCCTATCTCGCTTTACAGTACTTATTTTAATAAATAGCCAAGTAGGAAAAAGTTTTTAGTTATGAATGATAACAATAATAATAATAATATTAACAACTACAATAATAAGAAAATGGATCAATTGTATTTTCAATTCACTATTTCTAGTTTTTTAATATTTTTTTTAATTTAAAACGTGCCCAACTCAAAGTGTACACACTTATGGGGCAAGAATGCAATGCATCATATTACTTATAGGGTAACACGATACCATATTACAATCAAGACAAGACATCAAATTTACAGACATTCTAGGTATACCATTATGGTCCCGCTTAACATTAAGGATTACTCTTAAAACGTCATTCTGTGCCACTTGAAGCGGTCTCAACCTGTGAGTTGACGATCCTCCCCAGAGTATAATGCCTTGGATTAGATGGGGATATATTAAGGCGTAGTATAGAAGAATAAGGGTCCTTCGTGTCAGACACTTACGTGCAGCATAGATGGCTCCTTTACCCTTACAAATTTTATTGCATAATTCAGAAATGTGGCTTGAGTAACTAAGTTTCTGGTCAATTTCTATTCCCAGATATTTGACACGATAGGAATAGAAATTAACAACTCACTTATTGGTTTGCATTTATATATTATTCGCTAGCTATTCATTAACGGTAGATCAAAACAAATGTAACTAGATAGCACTCTTAGAGTGCATACCTCCGTCAAGCAAAGCAACGGTAACGAAATATTCAAATTGGTTCTGATACCATGATTTTCTTCGTATCAACATCAAAATCGAATCATTCGTTCCTTTTGGCAGTATTAACATAATGACAGAAATAAGTCAAACACACAAACGAACGAGCCGAGTATCATCAAAATTTATTAATTTATATCTTTTGGCATTACTAATAAGTCCTGTAAATTTCATGAAGATCCATTCATTACATTTTGAATTATTTTGCTAACAAGCATAAAAACAAACACAGCGGTAAACACACGAATGAACAAACAGATCGTCAGAAAACTTTGGTCAATTACTCTTTGTAAAATATCTAACAACTCATGTAAATTTCATGAAAATCCGTCCACAACTTTTTGAGTTATGGCATTAAGAAAACATGAGGCACACAGACAAACAAAGAGGTGAACGGATCTTCACCATAAATCAATCATCTGTTATTGTTAACATGCTCATCAACCCTGTAAATTTCGTAAGATTCCGTTCATTGCTTTTTGAGTAAGCTTGGTGACAGACAAAGAGACAGACAAAATACCAGACAGACAAACACGACAAACACATAACCTCCTTGGCGGAGGTAATTAATATCATGTAAAAACAATAACAGTATATAACACACATATAGAAGGAGGCAGAGTAAGCATTTGTAATTCTCAGCGCTGATGGAGTTGCACCACGATTGATTATCTGTACCCAGAAAGAGTAAAAGCTTTCACTCAACAATGAGAAAAAAATGTTGTCAGTAAAACAACGAGCAGCCCTCAGGGGCATATTGTAGCGGGCCCTTTCCCTGCCACAATATGTTTGGGCATCACGCACCCAAGGGTCCCGAGTGCCTTCTCCGCAGGGGATGTAGCATCTGGCCGCAGTTCCTGCTGNGCAGTTCCTGCTGACGAGGTTAGTTTTGTAAAGTTAGGTAGGCTGTCGATACTTCCCCTTCTGTTTCGGGAGGTGGGCTGCCGATCGAGGTGGCCCGCCTATTCCCGCTGGACTTCTACTTTCTTGTATTTCATTTCCTTTCCCTGTGCGGCCTAACTGAGCGACAGCGTTCAGCCGCGCCCGGGGGTTGGAGATGCTCAACTTGCGCCTTTTTCCTATCAGTAGCGCACTGACCACCACTCTTGAGACCTACCGGCAGAAAAGCCGAGACAAAAATCATTGACAATTTAAAACGCGCCCTAGTCGGACACAGGAATAGTTCGGCGCGATATAGGCAGTGTGCCACTGAAGCGCTAGTAAAAACTTCTACTACTACTACTACTACTACTAAAACAACGAGCACTGCAGCGATATTCAAAGAAGTAATCGTTTTTACTTCATTTCAAGGTCCGCAAGTCAATTCTACGTAAGGTAATTAGAAAGTGCAGCTTCAATGTTTAAAATGAATTGCTCGTACCTTCTTTCTATAAGAACTGCTCGGTGATAAGCGAGAAGCATCGAATGGTCTAGGCGCGTAATGAACGTGGAAGGGATTTTTTCATTAAAAAATCTAATGAAAAAACTTGAAGCGCTGCAGATTAGTTAATTTACAGTCTCTTTCATTGGCTGCGAGAGTAACGTATTAACAGCGGGGAAAATGAGCGGGATGGAAATGAAGAAACTGGCAGCGGATGCCATCACCGGTTTTTTTCCTTGCATGTTTTCCATTGAGGCAAAGTGAGCCACTTTAAGAACTATTAGTTAATTAAACAATTGCTGGAAGTTTCTTTTGCAACTTTTGATTGCCTTTTGTGGGACTTATAATGAGTTTTTTGATATTATGTGATTCAGTAGTGAGTAGTTACATAAGATTGACTAGTGTCGCTGATATCTTATGAGCTGGGAGCCTTCAAACAGTATAGCAAAAAATCCATCGCTTGACGTCCGTGATATTTGATCTGAATATTTGCCGCAGGCCGCTCTTGCTGACCTCATTTGAAATGTTGTAGCTCAGCCATAGTGAGGTTACTGCCTGTAGTTTTGGGGGTGCAACTTTTTGTGCAGCTCAGAATTTTACCCCAGACGGTTCAAAGTTTTACCCCAGGCGGCTCAAAATTTTACCCCAGGCCTGGCAGGTAGCGACCCACGTAGACAGACAGCGGCCCACGCAGACAGACAGCGACCCACGCCGACAAAGAGCGACCCACTCGTCACGCGGGGGGGAGGGAGGAAACAGATCCACAGTTCAGGCAAAGAAAGGAAAACATGAAATTAGTTTACTTACTATTAGACCTTTCGATCAGTCTTACTAGGGTGGTCAGGGGTCATTTAGATTACCAAAAATTAACATATAAGCAATTCGATAGTCCTATCATTCGTGGCCGATGCAAGGAATCCAAAACTGCCTGAAGATGAATAGCTGTTGATTTTAATTAAGTGAATGAGAACACCTGGAACTCTTACGTTAGAGAGAAGGTGAAGCAACTACAGCATCCAGCAGTGTTGCTGATCAATACGATTGCAATATTCAGGGCTTTATATATATGGTCATTGTGCTATTATGACTTTAGGCTCATAACCCGCCTAACTTTAGCGTTGAGAGTCAATTGGTCACGTGTTACCTCGCCACGCGGACATTGCCAGACAATAACGTTTTCGCTGCACCGAACGTTTCCTCTCAAAAGTTGAATAAAAATCAAAATAAAAAGAATCTTGTTTTTAATGCAAATGGTGTGTTGCATTTGTGTCTGTTTCCGTTAATAAAATGTTTCGACCGGCCGATGCATTTACAGCTGAATAAATGAACATGAAAGCGAATGACGATTGCTTGGTTTCGATAAAATTAGGCAGAGAGCAGAACGTGATGGTACTAAGTTAGGTTAGGCTAGGTTGAGTCAGTTGAATTTAATTAAGTTTGGTTGAGGCAGTTAAGGTTAAGATAAGGCATGGAATAGGCTAACTTAAGGAAGGCTAGGCTATATTAGATCAAGTTAGGCTAAACTTGGTTAGAGTACATATTTAGGCTATAGGACGGTTTGAGCGTCGTGAGGTGACCTAAGGTAAGGTTTGCTTAGTGACACTTTCGAATTGGCTATTTTTGCGGCAAGTTGTCCAGCTGAGATGTTTTAATAAGAAGTATTCTCACACTGAACTACAGTTCTGCAGGGCGCACACAAAACCTGGTACAGGGAAGCCATGATGACAAGGACGGAGAATGTACCGAAAACAGACTGACACATACGCTGTTCCCAATACAGCCACGCTTCTGGTCACGCTACAGCGAGGTGTTGCATTGCATGGCCTTTACTGGCTCTGCGTAGAGATATAGCGGTAGCTTGGCTCTTAAGATAAGGAGATTTTGTTATTATTTTATCAATATTATTAATTATTAATATTGTTGATCATCACGCGCTTTGTTGATCTGCATGCGCTTTCATTCCCACAAAATCAGGTATCTTTCAGCACCCACTTGCCAGCCCCACAGAACATCTCATCAACGTAATTTCACTTAAGAGCCCTCCCTGCAATATTCCCTAGGACACTGCCCCTGTTATGATCACTACCCATCTGTTGATTTTTGCAATGTAAAGCGACGGCTGCAAAATCCTTCAGAAGTTTCATTCCTCGGCAGATCGAAGCTTGGAGCGGTCGCTAATGGAGGTCTCGTGTTAGGACGGGCTTGAGATCAAGCACCTCAAGTCCGTCGTACCTTAAGGAAAATGCTAACAGGAGCGTATTTTTTACTCCAGCTCTTCGCTGCCCTACTTTTTGGATATTGGCTGACAGGTGATGGAAAGACAGAATTTTAAAGCGAACAATAGAGAAATTACAAACATTCACAGGAAAATATTTCCAGTTGGAAGATAATGGACTACCGACATTTATGATTTAAGTAGTTTTTCTGTTCTTTATGCCTTCCGTAATACTTTCATATAGAATTCCCCCCTCCTCCTTCACCATCGTGGTAAATATCGTGAAACAGTATTCCCAAAATTCTGTATTTATGTGCATTAAAACACGCACAAAGCAGACATTTTCTTGATAATTCTTCCTTGTCGCTTAAGAATAATGATTCGATTTTCTATCAGGGAAGTTTATTCCTTGCAACATTATACTCCTTGGAGCATGTTAGTGAGTTCAGTAACTGAACACATTTTTTTTTCTCAGCGACGACGGTACAACGTTCATTACTACACATTCATTTCTATATATTCCTCGATGCTTTGGAATGGTGTATACAACAAACACTTGCATTAATACACTGGTGCGAGCATGGTTGAACTACACTATCGGGCATAATCAGAGAACGATTTTCATTTTTTGAAAATAAAGTTTAACCATGTAGAGTAGGTTAATGAATCTATTGATGGGGCACTAAGGAATGCATTTAACATATTTCTACAAAATATCAAGACAAACATAACTATATTTAATACATTACAGCAATCTAACAAATAATAACAATAATTGAGCAATGCAAAATAAGAGAATGATCGTCTCTAAATACAATTTTATAAACAAATAAAATGGAACAATAGTCAATTTAGGTTTAGAACAATTAGTATGGAGTACTAAAACTTTTATTTTCGACAAATTTAGCACAGCGACGATTACACGACATCACAAGTTTCTTACAAAACTCTGGAGTTATTTTTTTCCATTCCTCTTCAATTTTAGTCCACGCATCATTTACTGTTGATGGTTGTCGTTCTCTTACATTGTCACCTATAATTTTTCATAAATTTTCAATAGGATTAAGTTCCGGGCTTTGGGCAGGCCACTTCATGACTTCGATATTCTCTTCCGCAAAATATTCCTTCACTTTATTTGCAGTATGGCACTGGGCATTGTCCTGCATAAAAATTGCTGGCTGGTTTGGTGATGATCGTAGAGATGGGATAACATATTGCTGAACAAGATTGAGATACACATTAGCATTAACATTTTCTTTAATGGCCACCAACGGTCCAACTCTTTCAGATGAAAACATGCCCCACCCCATTACGCTACCTCCCCCTTGCTTTACAGATGTTTTGACACATTTCGGGTTCAGCCTATCACCTGTTGCACGTCTAACATACCGTCTGCCATCGGATCCAACCAAATTAAATTTATTTTCGTTGCTGAAATGCACTCTTTCCCAATCTTCATATCTCCAAACGATGTGCCTTTCCGCATATTCAAGTCTTGCTTTCTTATTCTTCTTACTGATAAGTAATTTAGTGGCAGGACTGCTTGCCTTTAACCCACATGCATTGAGGCGACAAGAAACTGTATAGCAAGACACTTGTATGTTGTTATTGATCTTCAGCTTTCTGGAAATTCCCGCTGCAGTTTCGAAAGGATCCTTCTGGGCATAGCGTTTCATAATCCTATCAACTCGTACGGTGGTTTTTCGAGGGCGGCC
>LQNS02278091.1:68230730-68241922 GCA_001587735.2 Parhyale hawaiensis | reverse complement strand
GAGCCAAGCATGGGAAGCTAGTCGAAAACAGGCCTAGAGGCGCTATTAAACTAATTGCTTGTATTTCTGAAGGTGCCAAGCAATAGCAACAAACAGAGTCGTATCAAATTTCATCAGAGGGCCGTCGTCCTGTTATCAAGTGGCAGTGTAGCCATTCAATATGCATAGAGCTGCCAATAAGTCATCGGACCGAAGTTGAAATCATGATATGGAGCCTCTCACCTCACCTGGCGAGGAGGGGCTGCTGCTGCTGCTGCTTAATTTGTTGCTGGGCACTACTGGGACCTGCTGGGCGCTGCTGGGAGCTGCTGGGCGCTGCTGGGCGCTGCTGGGAGCTGTTGGGAGCTGCTGGGCGCTGCTGGGAGCTGCTGGGCACTACTGGGAGCTGCTGGGCGCTGCTGGGCGCTGCTGGGAGCTGTTGGGAGCTGCTGGACGCTGCTGGGAGCTGTTGGGAGCTACTGGGCACTGCTTGGAGCTGCTGGACGTTGCTGGGAGCTGCAGGGCGCTGCTGGGGGAGTTTCGGTATGGCTCGTGCTGTATTGGGAACATACTTGGCTCAGCCCGTGCTGCCTGCTGTTCTCCATACCAATTTGCCGGACATTAATAAAACATTTTCGTCATATTCTCAGCGAAGCATTAAGCCCACTTCACACGATAGAGATTTTCCCTACATGCTTAAGTCAAAACAACAGAAAATTCGTTGTCTTCGCCAACACCACGGTGGATTTATGTAGCAAAAAATCGTTAAAGAGTCAGCCATGATGTCAGTCACCTGAACAAGTATGGCTAGGAAAGTATCGGATCTCTCTTACAAACTTTGACTGAAGAAATACTGAGAAAGCAGCACACTTTTCTGCTGCATAAATTGACACAGCGAAACATTAGGTGCTGTGATGGACGAAAAGTCAGACTAAATACAAACGGGTGAAGTCTCCTTTACGATGTTAGTTGCCGATAGTGTAGTTGCAGATTAAACTCCATCATTTTTGATGGCCAGCTGACTCATATTTTTGCCAGTTTTCATGTCTCAGTCATCCCACCTAACTGTCTAAAAATTTATTATTATGACTCAACTCCTTCTGCCCCTTTTTGGGTGGAGAAACAACAAAATTTATCGCCGTAATTTTTTATGGCCAGCTAATTTTGTTTTTTTTTTACACTGGTCACATCTAGGCCAACGCGCCTGACTCCCTACAAAAAATATGAATATTGCTCGACTCCTTTTCCCTCTGCTTGGGTGGACCGACAATTATAAAAAAAATCTTCAATAAAAACGTTATCACCTCTCTTAGCTTCGCTCGCGGGTGATAATAACAGCTGAAAGTATTGGGAGCAGGGGCATCGAACGGTATATGTGTTCCCTACAATTTACATTGCAACAAATCTAAGCGAACAGATTTACGTTAGTAACCGAAGATCAAGTCATACAATGTGTGCGTTCTTCACAGCAGACGCTGCACAAGTATGACCACCGAATTGAAGTCAACGCTCATTTTTCCGTCATTTTTTATATAAGGAACAATAGTGAGTCATGATTATCTTACATATATGCATAATGCATACCAGACACTACACCTCAACAAAATTTATATATTAGGTCAGAAACTAAGTTATTGCCGGTTTTAACATTACAAAATGTTAGAATATCAGGCAAGAACTTAGTTTCTGACCTAATATAGGCATTGCTGTTACCTTCCAATGAGATCCTTTTTGAAATGATTAAGACAGAATATGACCTCAGCAGTGTAGAAGTAAACAATGAAGAGGGAAACAGAAATTTTTCAAAGCCTGAATTTTTTTTGACGGCTACAAAAAGAATGTCGATGGTAAAACTCTGAAGAGACGGTAATTGCATGAACAAGAATCTTTTACAATTTTCAACAATAATTTCATCATAATTTATAACTAATACTCTACCAGCGAGTACAATAACGAGCATATTCAGGCAGAATTAGACAATATTATCACTGTGAGCGCACGGACTCAATACTGTATTGTAACCAATGGAAGATATTTCTTGCATCACCTTAACTACAGCTAGCGGCTGCATAGGCTCGCTATGTACTATGCTTCAAGAATTACATATTCCACTGTACTGTAGTACTATCTTCGCACCAGAGCACCCAGTTCCTCCTCTGTAGTGCAGCCTCGGCAGGTGCTACAGGAAGTAATAGAGCACCCAGAAGCTCGGTGCTATTAATTACTATGCTCCGGGAGCTTCAGTAATTATTGCATCACTTATTGCAGCTCCGCAATAGATGTCGAACATAACTACCGTACTTATAGCCGTTCCATACATACGATTTATGCTCATACATTACACACACTGTCTATATCACAAAACCTAGATCTCAGTTATGCATGTATTTCATCGTATCTCAACAGTGCCTCACAGCAACAGATATACAGCAATTACTGCAGCATCTGCAGCAGCTCAGCATGTGCTCCATAAACAGAGGTCGCATAATTACATCACAATGGTGTATCTCAGTCCTGGCGCCCTCACTATATCACAATCACATTTCCACCACAGGCGCCTCTCGTACGAAGCCAACACGCTCCCTGTGTGGCCACCGCGGCAGACAGGCACGAGCAAATCAGGAAATTGAATTCTGACTCTGCACTCTGGCTGCAATTATCTCGTTTGATTTCCATTAACGAAAGCTTACATGACTGGCCGACACGAAGCGATATTCGTGGTAGCAGACAATGCAGGCTACGCACTGCAGGACCTGCTGGAATTGCTCAAACTTATAGAGATTCTCGCATCTCCAGTTGGGCGCACATAATCGAATTATGCGCGTTAAGCCTTGCTGAAAGCGCGCCTTAAAAATCGGAGCGGCCATTATAACTCTTAAAAGACGAGTTGGGCTGCAAAGTGACTTGGCTAATCAGTTTTCAGGGTAATGTGAAAAATGTAATTATGTAGGTAATCTGCAAAATTAATGTTTTTCTAGTGGTGACGAGCTGACAAGTTTCAGAACTGTTTCTTTGGCTTACCTGTGGAAATTTGATCAAAAATCATTATCTCCTTGCTTACCACGAGATTTCTGTCGATTATTGCTAAACCTCATTAGAAAAATTCCATTATTGAGCAAAAATAGAAATTCATGCAGTGTAGAAAGTCCAGATAGCGCTTGCTAATGTAATGTGAAAGCTTAATCCTGATGATTTTAAAAGATACGTATTTTATATGACACTGCATTTATTGTTTAATAGTTTTCTAAATAAACCCCACTCAAAAAAAGAATGATGTTTACAGCATGAGATATAAATACCGTCAAACTGCATATATTTTCAACCAACTCTACGCTGGACAGTTCCCATCTCGCTGCCGTGCAGTGAAGATTTTAAAAACAAAGCAAAGCTAGAAATCCTTTAACCTCGCTATTAGCTATTTCACGCGCTGCTACTGTCCAGGGAAGCAAACTTGAAAATGATTTCAGTCCTGTTATTCCTGGGAATAAAATGATTCCAGGTATTTGAGAATCCTTCCAAGTCCGCATTGTTTTCGTCTAGGAAAAACAGAGCTCTGCAGGAAGCCTTGTTCGCACGTGCACTTGGGTATCTCTTAATCTTGCTCTCTGAGCCTTCGCTCATCCCACGAAACCGAATATGTGCATGAGATCTCTTGCATAATAATAGTATTCTTATGCTTTTGTTATAAGCAGCACGTTCAAAATTATTGCAATTTAAAGTCATAAGCTTGATTTTTTAAAAGATAAGATAGCCTCAGTTTACTGTTCTCCTCCATCAACTGCTCATGTCGGTGTATTTGGAGTGATATTCCCAGGTTATTCTCTTACAATTACCAATTGATATAGAATTTCTGGAAAAGGTTGTGAGAGGTATTATATTCTCCTTTACTGATTCGTGATGAATTTCTGAAGAGAAATCTGAGGCAATTACCAAATTACTGCCTTTACTGGTATATTTCTGAACGATATCTCAAGTTTATTACTCTCCTTTGCAAAAATTCCAAGTATACTTCTATTAGAATATAAGGAGGTTGTTAACCTCAATCACTGATAATTACTCCTGCGCTATAGCTCATTGAACAATTCATAGAGCTAGCTACAGTAGCAATAGTCTGGTACTGAGAAGTGAAAAGCAGCTGCACAATGGATACTCAGACAGAGTAAGTCTCTATTATTTTCGTGTCCGCGCCCAATCCCAATCTGTCTGTCCGAGTTGTTCAGTATCTCTTCGACTGTTGTAACAGAAGGTTGTGCTGTGTTTCAAGTGCAGTTTCTCTATCTCTGGATGATGCACTGCTATCATAAACCTTATTGGAGGGTGCGATTGAAATGAAGCATTGATTTTTGATTATATTTTACAATATTACGGAGAACTTATGAAAGGAGACAGCATTTTTGGAAAATTAAACTGTCAGTTCTCTAAATTTTCTTTCCATGGGGAAGCCTTGCAACTCTCAGTCTCATACCATGTACGTACTGCATTTCAGGGACTCTGTCTGTCACTGTGCCTGACTTGGTCCCTAAGTTTAGTGACTGAAAGACCAGCTTCACGGTCCTCACCAATTATAAATATTCGAATCTTTCTGTCGTCTGTATACCCCAAGTAATGTAATTGACCAGTTTCCAAAAGCAGACCACTCTGGTCCAAAGGATACATGAAATTGCCGCTGATCTTATATATAGAAAACTATTATATAAAGTGCTGTTCTAATGCTAAATTAATTTGATATTTCAGCTGCGTCCAGCGTGGCATTGCGACAAGCAGCAGGCAGTGAGGGTCTGTACAGACTTTCGCTGAAGTTGGTCTCACTTTGAGACTGATAACATTGATGTTTAGAAAAAATGCATCTAAGTCATTTAGTGCAACAGTTAATGAAATTTGACATAAATTAGACACAAACGAAAGAATTAGTAGATACAGACGAAACAGTCATTAGATGAAAACTAAATAATGTATTGGATACAAACGAAGTACTGTAGGAAACAAGATTTAAACGAAGTAGTTATTAGATGCAAATGGAGCAATAGCTATGTATTAGACACCACCTAAGCATTTATCAGATGCAAATGATGCAATTACTAAATNAAAGCTAGAAATCCTTTAACCTCGCTATTAGCTATTTCACGCGCTGCTACTGTCCAGGGAAGCAAACTTGAAAATGATTTCAGTCCTGTTATTCCTGGGAATAAAATGATTCCAGGTATTTGAGAATCCTTCCGAGTCCGCATTGTTTTCGTCTAGGAAAAACAGAGCTCTGCAGGAAGCGGTGTTCGCACGTGCACTTGGGTATCTCTTAATCTTGCTCTCTGAGCCTTCGCTCATCTCATGAAACCGAATATGTGTATGAAATCTCTCGCATAATAATAGTATTCTTATGCTTTTGTTATAAGCAGCACAGTGCAAAATTATTGCAATTTAAATTCATAAGCTTGATTTTTTAAAAGATAAGATAGCCTCAGTTTACTGTTCTCCTCCGTCAGCTGCTCATGTCGGTGTATTTGGAGAGATATTCCCAGGTTATTCCCTTACCATTACCAATTGATATAGAATTTCTGAAAAGGTTGTGAGGGATGTTATATTCTCCTTTAATGATTCGTGATGAATTTCTGAAGAGAAATCTGAGGCAATTACCAAATTAATGGTATATTTCTGAACGATATCTTAATTATTACTCTCCTTTACAAATATTCCCAACATACTTCTATTAGAATATAAGGAGGTTGTTAACCTCAATCACTGATAAATGCTCCTGCGCTATAGCTCATTGAACAATTCATAGAGCTAGCTACAGTAGTAACAGTCTGGTACTGAGAAGTGAAAAGCAACTGCACAATGGACACTCTGACAGAGTGAGTCTCTATAATTTGTGTGCCCGGTTCGCGCTCAATCCCAATCTGTCTGTCCGAATTGTTCAGTATCTCTTCGACTGTTGTAACTGAAGGTTGTGCTGGGTTGCAAATGCAGTTTCTCTATTCATGGATGATGCACTGCTGGAATAAGCCTTATTGGAGGGAAATGAAGCGTTGGTTTTTGATTATATTTTACAATATTACAGAGAACTTATGAAAGGAGACAGAAGTCAAGTTTCCACCAAGGCAACAAAATAGCGGGCGCATGGGTCTACTAACTGTAAGTACTCAGCTAGAGGGCAGCAGCAGCTGGTCAGCACTACGCCCATCTCTCTACCGGTGAAAACCACAATTTTGGTAGACGTAGAGATTTAAGAAAATTGGCAGTACCATAGTGTCGGCCTACGCATCACCAGTCCTTCCTTTGGAAGAGGTGCTGATAAGTTTCAGCTCTCAAAAGTTAGCCAAACCTGATAGATTATTTTGCTGTTGGAGTATCTACATTTTTGGAAATTAAACTGTCAGTTCTCTAAATTTTCTTTCCATGGGGAAGCCTTGCAACTCTTAGTCTCATACCGTGTACGTACTGCATTTCAGTGACTCTGTCTGTCACTGTCCCTGACTTGGTCCCTTAGTTTAGGGGCCGAAAGACGAGCTTGACGGTCCTCACCAATTATAAATATTCGAATCTTTCTGTCGTCTGTATACCCCAAGTAATGTAATTGACTAGTTTCCAAAAGCAGACCACTCTGGTCCAAAGGATACATGAAATTGCCGCTGATCTTACATATAGAAAACTATTATATAAAGTGCTGTTCTAATGCTAAATTAAATTGATATTTCAGCTGCGTCCAGCGTGGAATTGCAGCACAGCAGCAGGCTGTGAGGGCCTGTACAGACTTTCGCTGAAGTTGGTTTCACTTTGAGACTGATAACTCTGATGTTTAGAAAAAATGCATCTAAGTCATTTAGTGCAACAGTTAATGAAATTTGACATAAATTAGACACAAACGAAAGAATTAGTAGATACAGACGAAGCAGTCATTAGATGGAAACTAAATAATGTATACCTATGTTTGCTTCATGACATCCTTTGTTCTAAATTTGCTTCATCAATAATCTACGTTTACCTCGTTATCGATACATAATCTGTGGTGGATTCGTAAATAGTCTACGTTTACATGCAATTACTAAATATAAACGAAACTAGTATAAGGTACAAACAAGTCAATTAATAGAAACAAATAAAACAGTTTTTAATTAGGTACAAACAAAGCTATTTTAGTTCCAAACGGAACAATTATTACATACAAACGAAACAATAATTAGATACCAAAGAAACAGTCATTCGATACGAAGGAAAGCGTTGTTAGATACTAGTGGAACAATCATTGAGGAGAAACGGAGTAATTACTAGGTACAAACAAAGCATTATTAAATAAAAATTGAACAATTAAGTTAGTTCATTGCCATACTAACCTATGACATTGCGGGGCAAGCTTCGGAAATATTTTAATTTCAAAAGACACTTTTTGTGTTATCGGCCGTCTGGTGGTGAAAATTGCCAATTATGGTTTAATAATATGCAATAAGTTGTATGGTGTCAGAGCATGTTATGTCTTTAATCAGTCGACATGTGATGAGTCAAAATATATATTGTTAAGAACTTTATATCGTAAATTTCTTAGTAGCTAGTTTAATCGGCCACTTTTAGATTAGATAAGAGAGCTGGTAATAGACTGACCAATAGGCTCATTTCTAGAGAGCAGCCGGGACTCACGCTCCAGCCTTCTATGAGCTATTGGCCTTATGCCACAATCATTTAGACATCTCATGAAGAAAAGAAGATGAGAATAAATTCATCCAAGGAGTTGGTCGTGCAAATACGATGTATGGCTGCAGATCCGCGCTACTCGGAGACGTCACGTTAGCTGAGACAAGAAAGGTAGAGGATTACGATGACCTCTGAAGCTTTAGCCTTTAAGCGTTTGTGACTCCTGAAGGAAGAGTTGGTAGTTGAGGAGGGTAATGCTCCCAATGTATATCAAGACAATTTCTCAATACATTGTTTGCCTCTGCATGTAGAACTTCGAGGGAGTCGATTCTAAATGTTCACTTAAAAGTACAGAAAATTTACTGGCTGAGAGTAGTTCCTCGATCATTATGTTTAAGTTTCGGCTTGGATCATCTATGTCACTGCCTCCTGGTCGTCTTTGCTCAGGAAAGATGAGTTTGACTTAGTGTACTCGACGCTCGTATGGCTTGTTTCACAGCGCAAGTGTCAAGTTGGCTGCTCTGACCTGGATTCATTCCACTTATCGATATCGCCATACTGTTGTGGTCACCGCTATTGAATAGTAAATTCTAAATGGAGATGCAATAGTGCTTCGTACAGAGGGAAGAGTTTGTCCTTGGAATTGTATTCAATGCTTTTGGTAATGGATCCTAGTGCTCTTCTTGCAGTTTTGACACTCTTGTCGAATTGCTGACTGTGTTGCTGTTTATTTGCGATAGTTAATCGCAGGTCATCCAAATTGCTGGGTGACAGCTATTATTTCTATCCTGTTTATGTCTAATCTGAGGGCTGAGGGATTCTCCTGCATTAAGTGTATCACTGAATATTTGTTAGCATTAAAGTTCATCTGCAACATTCTGGTCCACTCCATGAGTGGTTTAAGTCATGCTGAGCTCAATTCCAACCCTGGCCGATACGGCAGGATGACATAGTTTAAAAATGTCATCTGAAAATTTACTGATTTTACTGCAGATGTTAAAATTGAGACCATCGCAGTAAATTAGAAAGAAAAGTGGGCAAAGTACGCTACCTAATGGAACCCCAGATGAGACCGGCGCCCAGTTAATCGTCTCTTCTTGCAGCTGCACATGCTGCCGCTGACCAGTGAGCTATGCTCGGATCCAGCGTGAAGAGTGTTCCTGAATGCCAAGGGCTTTCAATTTTTTGATTAACCGTTGATGGGAGACTTAGCAAAAAATCTTTTGCAAGGCTATATATTTAATAGAAATCCACTCAATTTACCTTATCGCTGTTTTTCGTAACTTTTGAAAAAGTTCAGTAAGTTAGTTACGCAGCTTTTTTCATCTGGGAAGCTGTGCTGGTCATCGAAAATGAGCTGATGCAGTCTCAGGTGGTCAGTGATGCCCTTCTTCATGAGGCGTTAGGTGGTTTTGCTGTCAACCGATCTAAGACTAACTGAACAATAGTTACTGCAGCTTTGCTCATACTCCTTATGTATCGGCAACTTTTTTTCTGAATTTCCAATCTTGTGGAACTTCTCCAGTACTTATAGACCGATTGAATATTTTGAGCAGAAGCGCTGTGGCGACTGGTGCCATTTCCCGTTAGAACACGGAGGAAAATTATCGGACCAGTGGATTCGTTTATATTCAAGTGGGTCAGTTCTTGAAAGGTTCATGCTCCGTAGAAACACATGTGTCTGTGGGAGCTACTTGCATCGATGCTAGTTCCGGAATATCCGTAACATTTACAAGGATAAATACCGAGATGTTTTTTTGCTGTACTCTGCGGTGTGCTCGTAAAGTGCAGTATTGTTTTCTCCTGTTCTACTGTGCTGTACACTGTGATCGTCGGGTGCAAAATTGAAAATTGTACTCTTTTGTCCTTACCGTGCCTAGCCCGGTACCGGGATAAAATTTCCTTTGTTGAGCGTCAGCAGGTAGCTGAGGTCTATCCTGCTGAGAGCGCCTTATCCATATCGATTTTTGACACCGCTGTCGCCCTTCGCGTCAGAGAAAAACACGAGAATCTCTCTTTGCACGATATCCCAGACTTTTTGCTATCTTCTCATCCTTTTTTGCCCTGATGAAAGAATTGTTCACAAAATGACCAATGTAGACTGGGCTATGTCTTTCAAACTACAACGATAAGTTTTTATGTCGTAAGGTGTACAAACTCACAAGTATATTTTACATTTCAGAAATGATTTAAATATTTTAATCGGTAACAATTTTTACTCTAATGATTCAAATTTAATTACAGTAGGTACCTGCAAGGGTTAAAACAACAATGAATCTACCTGTAGATCAGTGTGGTACTAACAGAATCTCGGACGCTGACTGAAATCCAAGACCAGTCACAGTAAATATTTGGGACCTATGTCAACTTGACACATTGTAGCTAGAGCTAACTTATCAGGTATTATTTTTTCATCGCGTTTGTCTCTTTGTCTAACTGTCCGTCTCCAAAATCACTCAAGAAGTTATGAATGGATATTGACGTAATTTACAGGGACTGTTTGGTATGCTAGGAGGAACAGATGATTAACGTGTGGCAAAGATCCGTTCATCCGTTTGTTTGTTTGCCTCATTTTTCTAAATGCCATAACTAAAAATGTTATGAATGGACTTTTTTAAATTTGCATGAGTTGTTAGGTATATTACAAAGAGTAAATGACCAAATTTTTCTGACGATCTGTCCTTTCGTTTGTTTGTCGCTAACATTGCTTCTATGGCTGGTAGCCAAATAACTCATAAATGATTAGATTTTGATGTTGCTACAAAGGAAATCATAGTTTCAGAACAATTGGAACATTTCATTACCTCTCCCTGGCTTGGCGGAGGTATGCGCTCTCTGAGAGCTATAGTGAGAAAGGATTTTTACAATCGATATGACAGCACTGCATAGCGTTAGGTTTTTATTTCTTCATTAATATTAGTCTCACCTTGTCACAACCCTCAGATGTTACCTGCACCGAGGGCAACACGTCTGCCCCATCTCCAGATGTTACCTGCACCGAGGGCAGCGCATGTGCCACTTCCCTTGAATGCTACCTGCACCGAGGGCAGCGCATATGCCACTTCCCTTGAATGTTACCTGCACCGAAGGCAGCGCATATGCCACTTCCCTTGAATGTTACCTGCACCGAGGGCAGCGCATATGCCACTTCCCTTGAATGTTACCTGCACCGAGGGCAGCGCATATGCCACTTCCCTTGAATGTTACCTGCACCGAAGGCAGCGCATATGCCACTTCCCTTGAATGTTACCTGCACCGAAGGCAGCGCATATGCCACTTCCCTTGAATGTTTCCTGCACCGAGGGCAGCGCATATACCACTTCCCTTGAATGTTTCCTGCACCGAGGGCAGCGCATATGCCACTTCCCTTGAATGTTACCTGCACCGAGGGCAGCGCATATACCACTTCCCTTGAATGTTTCCTGCACCGAGGGCAGCGCATATACCACTTCCCTTGAATGTTACCTGCACCGAGGGCAGCGCATATACCACTTCCCTTGAATGTTTCCTGCACCGAGGGCAGCGCATATGCCACTTCCCTTGAATGTTTCCTGCACCGAGGGCAGCGCATATACCACTTCCCTTGAATG
>LQNS02278091.1:68184335-68203409 GCA_001587735.2 Parhyale hawaiensis | reverse complement strand
AAGAATTAGTCTAGTTAATTACCTTAATTTTTTATGATATCGTAGCATTTTCCCGTATATTGACATTTATTTAAATTGATTACGTTTGATTTTCCCACAACCTAATGATATCGTAACATTATGTTGGTGACAGAGAGACAGCGATGCAAAAGCCGGCGAAAACATAACCTCCTAGTTGGCAGTAAATACAAGATCTGTTTATAAACTCCCTCCAAACGTTGTTGGTGCGGAGTCAGTCAACGCGTTGAAAAATCGCCTCGACCTACATTAGGAGAGACATCCTCCACAGCTAAGAATACGCCCTCCACTAGGAGTAACAAACTCTTGAGCTCCGCAGATTAGCGGATACGTATTGCACTTGCGTGCATTTTTCATCAACTCGTGGCTGAGATCTTCCTTTTTTTCTTTTTCTTCTTCTTTACACTGATATCTATATCCTTCTAATATAATGGCAATAGCTCATAGAGGGTCTGGGCGTAAGTCCCGGTGTCTCTCTGGGAGTGGGCCTGTTGGTCCGTTTACTGCCGCCTATCTAATCTTTTACTCTTCAGAGGGCTAATATGAAAATTCAGCATTCTGCCTAAAAAAATTGGTATATATAATATGTATATTATTTGGTGCAGTCCAGTGGCATTTGCTGTATCGCATTTAAATATGTACAAACACGGTCATGCAGGCGAGCTCAGGTCCCACAGCTGCTGTTCCCGATTGCGACCCCTGTATTTAGTTAGTACAGATGCTCAGAGCACTTTAATGGACAAACACTTTGCTTTTGAGAGTCTCGAAGTCATGAAAGAAACGTTGTAGGCCCATCCAGTTCTCTGTCTGCCACACTGCCGATAGCGATCACTTAGAGCAAGAGATATTGCGAACTCCGTTAGAGTTTCAATACCTTCTGTGAAAACTACAGTAATCGAAGACAATAACAGCTGGACAAATACAATAAACTCAAATATCCTGATACTTCGTGTTTGAGCATGTTAAGTCCAGGAGAATGTGATTTTTTTTTATATTATTCTCGTTTAAGATTACAAGCAGTCTTTGAAAATATAAGGAGAGTGCCTTCTCACTACGGTGGGAGGCTGATTATAATACAGCGTCTCCTGTGCTCGTGGCCCCCCGTAATAAACTATTGTGAGAGCTAAAGCGTGGGCCGCTCTTAAGTAAAATGAGGAGGGATCTTGGACGATGAGAGGCAGATTAACGTGGCAAAGCTGTGCTCTCAGACCTACCAAGTAAAAAGTTAAAAATAAGCCGTGGTCGCCGACCAATTTGAAGCGCTTATGAAACCTTGGCTGAGTTCGCTGACCACTAATTCTTGGCTGGGTCTATTGATCGCCAATTCTTGGCTAAGTTTGCTGAAAACTAGCTCTTGGCTGAGCTTACTGATCAACAGTTCTTGGCTCAGTTCGCACAGCAGGAGTTCCTGACGAAAAAAATACCGACAGGAATTGCTTGGTCCCATAAAATGAAATAAGAGAATAAGAATCATGTCCGAAAAATGCTGTCTGTAATTGCTAAATTTCAGTCAACTACTGCCAAGTGTCCTTTGCTATTCGATTCCTTTTTATTTATTAAGTCTTTCTTTTTGCACGCGATCAGTAAATTCGTCAATGAGTTTTAGTACGAGCTCGTAAAGTTAGTTTCGGTACTCACCGGCCGCGATGTTTCTATCTACCTTAACTGTCCAGGGGACAGCTAAACTTAGCACTGTGCCAAATTATTCCTATTCCTGCAAATTAAAATAGTGCGCATCTAGCTTGTGTTTCAACTTTCCTTTTTTGCTCCAGAGGGCTTTTGCTTAGCCATCCTGATCTGAAGCTGAAAATTAATGTTTTCGTAGTTCATTCTTAAATTCAATAAAAAATAATAGACGAAAAGATATAATAAACTAAACGGTAGTCAAGCTAATGGATGGCAACTGCAAAGGTGAAATATTTTATTTATATTTTTTTTCACCAAATTTAAGGTACACAAAACAGCCAACTCATTTATTTTCGTTTCTTTATTCGCAAAACTCAAACACGCGGCACTTCATTGAGAAAACAACGCGAGATCGACGTCCTTTTAAGTATTTAAGTATTTCAGTATTTAAGTATTTCAGTATTTAAGTATTTCAGTATTCAAGTATTTCAGTATTTAAGTATTTCAGTGTTTAAGTATTTCAGTATTTAAGTATTTCAGTATTCAAGTATTTCAGTGTTTAAGTATTTCAGTATTTAAGTATTTCAGTATTTAAGTATTTAAGTATTTCAGTGTTTAAGTATTTCAGTATTTAAGTATTTTGTCTTGCCTAAGCTTTGGGCGAGGACGCTGCTGTGTAGCCGCGGATTACTGTACTTATGTTGACTGCTGCATAACATAGGCCTCCCTTTGTCTTGCAGAGCCACGCTGGTTTAGATGACATGAATTTTCATAGATAAATATATAATTTATTGCTTATAGATAATATATATAACGAAATTTAAGAAATCTAGCCCCGTCTGTTGTTAAAGAAAACTATCAAGTCTGAAGTATCTGCCAAAGCCATTATTTTTAGTCATCTTTTGTTGTGGCTATCGTCAGCACTAATAACAGAACCTGAAGTCCTCCAACACCACTGGCGGTACATGATGGCTTTTTGGAGGTCCACGGGATTTCCCCTGCATTTGTTGACAAACTAAAAATGACTATATGATTTTGTCTCTACTGGGTGGTATATGAAAAAAGGAGTCATTCGTTTCATAATATTATTCCTAGTTAAAACATGTACCGTTTATCTTGAAGCAAAAACGCTTGTTGTTCGTACTATATCAGTTTTGGTAAGAAGTATGCAATAGCACCTTGTCTTCTATTGTGACAAAAGATATTGATGTTATTTTAATCAGTTTAGGCAATGTTCATAATGTCTCGATATAACAATTGTTCTTTAAATTGAATGAATACACAACAAATATTCAGATTTCAATCACTCTAATGCTTGTCACCGCTGAACATTAAACCGCCACTTTCGTTTATTAAGTTCATATCATACATTGCCAGTTCTACATGATACTCAAGCTTTATTTAGCAGCTAAAATTTTTTTAATATCATAGTTTTAAAGTTTGCTCTTGGGAGGATATTACGTAAAACAAAAAGTCTCTCTCGCAATGCAGGTTGAGAGTGAAGGTTTCTCCTGGTGAGGACTCGACGATCCCGACTTCGCCAACAGAATGTTGCTCGACAAAAGGTTTGTTTAACGCCTCGAGGAAAGTTGTTAAAACACGAATAACTCCGTTTATAAACGACGTAGTTTCGTTAACCTCGCTTTAAAAAGTGACGCAACTCTCGAAAATTGCTGCGTTCGTCTGCTCAACAAACTTCTTTCGCTTCGGCGGTCCGACTCGTATCGCTTTTATGAGTTTACAAAAACAAGAAGCACGTTTCGTTTGTGCGCCCGTCGCTACATAATTCAACCGTTTCTCATTATCACCCCGTTTTCAGTCGAAAACTTCTGGCTTTTCACGCAGAGTCAGTGTTGTTGGGTGACTACGTTCTGCTTTACAATCACACTGGAAGATTTGTGTTTATAAAAAGTTCATAAAAACTTCATTAAATTACAGCCAATTTAAACAGAAAGCTACATCTTTTCGCAAACAAAAATTTTCACTGCGCTGCAGTGGAAATGAATAAATGTGAAACTACTTTTCATATTCTACAGAATGCGAAAAGTTATTCATCAATGGCCGCTACTGCGATGTACTTGGAACATTTTCGATAGAGGTGAAACTTAAATTAAATGCATACTCGGCGCCATACATATTCCGGAGAATTTCGACATAATTAGAAATTAACAATTGTAATTATGGAACGCATAATCTTCATATTTAGTCAATTAGATACAATTTTATAAATATTGGTAATAATAACAATCATAATAATGCTAATAATAGTGTTCGGAGCCTAGGCAGTCACTACGATAAAAAATCAATTGAAAAGGTACTGGGAGCAGCACCTTTCAAAGCTCTGAATCCCCTCTCTACTTCTCGTCAACAATTACGTGCAATAGAGGCAGCTATGTTCCATTATCCTTCATTGTGTACCTTGCGTATCTAGACTTCCAAAAGGCTTTTGATAAAGTCCCCCATCATCGGCTAATGAAAAAATTGGAAACCCATGGTATCCAGGGTGACTATTTACGACGGATCAAGACATGGCTTACGGGTCGGCAGCAGCGAGTTAAGCTTGAAGGAGAGTCGAGCGACTGGACACAGGTTTCATCAGGGGTTCCACAAGGTAGCGTGCTTGGCCCTCTTCTGTTCTCAATCTACATCAATGATCTCGATCTTAACATCAGTAGTAAAATCAGTAAATTTGCGAATGATACAAAACTATTTCATCCTACAACAAAAAGAGAAAAGCTCCAACAAGACCTTGACCACCTCATGGAATGGAGCGCTACGTGGCAGATGAACTTTAATGTCGACAAATGCTCAGTACTGCAAGTAGGGCTGGTGAACTCTTCCATCAAATTGAAAATGAATGGGATGGAATTGGCTACTGTCACCCAACAACGTGACTTAGGAATCACTATTACAAACAAACTACAACACAGTCAGCAAGTCGACAGGAGTGTGAAAATAGCAAGCAGAGTACTCGGATTCATCGCCAGAATCTTCGAATACCAGTCCAAGGACATCATCGTCCCACTGTACAAGGCATTAGTGAGGCCACACTTAGAATTTGCTGTTCAATTCTGGTCGCCGCATCTCTGTAAAGATATCGATAACATGGAAAGAGTCCANAGTTGTTTGAAGAAAGCGAAGCCGCCAGGCTGAGCATAGCGAAAATACTCAAATGTTTTTGTTCTTCGTGCAAAGCAAACACGCGGGCAGCGATGTATTAAGTTGGCAAAGAGTAATAGTGGGGCAAAAGTCAGCAAAACTTCTGGCTTCTCACGCAGAGTCAGTGTTGTTGGGTGACTACGTTCTGCTTTACAATCACGACTGGAAGATTTGTGTTAATAAAAAGTTCATAAAAATTTCATTAAATTACAGTAAATTTAAGCAGAAAGCTACATCTTTTCCCAAACAAAATTTTCACGGCGCTGCAGTAGAAATGAATTAAATGTGAAACTACTTTTCATATTCTACAGAATCCGAAAAATTATTCATCAATGGCCGCTACTGCGATGTAATTGGAACATTTTCAATATAGGTGAAACTTAAATTAAATGCATACTCGGTGCCATACATAATCCGGAGAATTTCGACATAATTAGAAATCAACAATTGTAATTATGGAACGCATAGTCTTCATATTTAGTCAATTAGATACATTTTCATAAATAATGGTAATAATAACAATCATAATAATGCTAATAATAATGTTCGGAGCATAGGCAGTCACTACGATCAAAAATCGATTGAAAAGGTACTGGGAGCAGCACCCTTCATAGCTCTGAAGCCCCTCTCCACTTCTCATCAACAAGTAACTGCAATAGAGGCAGCTATATTCCATTATCCTTCATTTCCAAGCTAAAATTACATAACAGAATCCTAATCATTTTACTGCTAATGATCATTTTTCGCAGAGGGCTTTCATTATTACGGTGTTTTATTACATGACTATGTTTAATACTATTGTTTATGTTAGAGTGGTGGTAATAGTTCTTGGACCTCAACTCCTCTCTGGGAGTGGATTGGGCCTATATATTGGCTATGCAATAATTTATTGTTGACACGCTTTATACGCAATTTGTGCAATAGTGATGCGTACCCCACATTTCCTGCTGAATTAGTAGCATTGCTGTTTGGGCAAAATCTGGACTATAAAGAATCCTACCCAAAATTGAGGCGAATTTCATTAGATTAGATTAGATAGCTGGCAGGAGGCGGACCACTGGCCCATTCCTAGTGAGCCGGCGGAACTTACGTTTCGGCCTTCTATGAGCTGTTGCCATTATGCCAGTATCTTTTGGATATGTGTGTGTAAGAAAATAAGAGAAAAAAACTCAAAGCAGATCTTGCAGGACGATTTATTACTGCAAATCTGAGGAGCTTAGAGACGTTCAGTTAGTTTGGCTAGGAAGGAAAAGTTTGGATTAAGATGGCCTCCGAAGCTTTGGCCATTAAGAGTATGTGAATCATGGAGGAGGGGTTCGGAGCTGTGGAGGGTGTCTCTCTCAATGTTTGTCAAGACCATTTATAAACACGTTGACTGTCTCCTCCCCGACAACTACGGAGAGGGTCGATTCCAAGTTTTCACTGTGAAATACCGAAAGAACTGCTGGCTTAGAGTAGTTCTTTGAGCTCTACGTTTGAGGGGTTTTGTTGCACTACTTGTGCGTGGGGGACCGAGTGCAAAGTCTTAATAATAATAATACGAATGCGTATGTCTTTGGATCTGTACTCCAAATTCTTGGTAATGACTCCCAGTACTCTTTTTGCTGTTTTGACGTTCATGTCAACTTGCTGACTGGTTGAAAGTGGCTTGTGATATTTATTCCTAGGTCGCGTTGTTGGCCAACAGCTGTAAATTTGGTCCGATTTGTTTTCAACCGGTTTGGGGGGTTTTCCAGACCTACGCGTACTACTGAATATTAAAAGTTTGTCGATGTTAAAGCTCATCTACCAGCTCATCTATCCATTCCATGGGGTGGTCAAGGTCTTGCTGGAGCCTAGCTTTTATACTGGCTGGATGACATAGTTTAGTGTCATCTGAAAATTTATGGATTTGGTTGAATTGAACTGTTTGTGTCCCGCCTGATCCAAGATCATTGCATGCTAAGTGAAGCAGTTTTAAGAATCTACCTCGATAGGTGTAGCTACAAGGCGTCCATTCCTATTTGTTCAAAAAATTGCACGAGCCTGACTAATTCCATCTTCCGGAAGGTCTTGCACGTGAAAGTAGAGCCTTACAGAACATGGACTATCGACAGGAAAATGACTTTAGGACAGGTCTTCACTGGCACAATAAAGAATTATTGCTAAGAGCTGCTCGATGTTTACTTTTACGTAACGTTCAAAAGAAAGATTTGCATACTTCGACATTACAGTGGCAGTGGGTAAATAGTAAGAGTTCTTGCCTTCTTCAGTCAAAGAAGGAACATTACAAGCCAACACTGGACAACACTATAGCAAATAATCAATAAAATAAAAAATGAAACATCTTGAAAAAGTATTAAATAATACATGTTGTTCATACTGTCTCGCTCACTGCATAATTTGCAGCAACTGTTGTACCCTGGAGATGAGATCGCTGCGATACTCGAAACTTTTAACAGTAGAGTACGCGTTGTTTACAGTTTTATCAGTAAGTATTTAAGTACTCAATTTTACTTCGGCATCCTGAATGCACGAAAAATTTTTGTGCTTCTCCCTCGGCGGATGCTGATCTAACTTATCGTCCTTCTTCGGTGAGGGCGAACTACCTCAATTTTCTTATGACAGCCTACGATGGAAAGACGCCCCTGATCACAGGGTCCTGCTGAATGTTATTCTTTTTTGAGAGGTCAAAAGCGTTTCATCTATATAAATCTGGGGCCTTGAACTAAAAAAGCTCTTCAATGGAAGGCATTCGGAGAAATTCAATCGCACTGGATGCATTGGTGGCACCTCGGCAGGCCAAGAATTGAGTAGTTTGTGAGTGTGTCGGGAATGGGAACACAGGTGCAAATCAGTGGCCCGCCCGTGGGATTGGTTTTACTGTATATTTTAGAGGCTCCCCTCCGCCTATCGCAGAACTGATTTCAGATCGTGAAAAGAACCAATTTTTTATGAGAGATGAGGGCATTCACTCGACGCAAGAGGATCCGTTGCTCCTGACGTGTGGAGAAGGACTTGCAAATAATGGGGTAATTCAATGCCACACTGCAGTAGTGAGGGCGGTGTGTGCGAACAGATTCAATGCATGAAAATGCAGTCAGGCCACAAAATAAATGCCATTTAGTGGATTATTTTCACCTTAAACATTACCTAAATTGAGAACCAGTGTTACACTACCAAGGTTCTTAAAGTTCTCTATCATAAATCAATTCGTCGGAACAAAATACAGCCCTGCCGATAGATCTGATTGCAGTACAACGCGAGCGACGCTTCAGTTATTTTGGGACGAAGAGAGAGTAATGCGAGACGGACGACTGACTCACTAGTGAAGTTCGCACCTTGTGACAGTTAGCGCACCATCAGCTATTAATTATAATCTTGGTGACCATAATGAACTTATGGCCGCATCGACTGATCCGGCGACTGAAAGTTAAATTCAGCCTAATTGGCTTAACTTTCCCGAAAATTCAAAAAAGTGCGTTGATTTTGTTCTGTTGCTTATGGTTCCAGTAGCTACCTCTCAAGCATTTACCCATAAGACGTGCAAACACTCATCCTTGCTTCGTAAACTGGAGCCTCCGGGGATCTGTAACGGAAATAGCTTGCATATCTGAGGCACGCTTGTTTCGACGTGACGCTACCAACGGCCGGTATGAGGCTATCAGGCGCAGCGTAACTCGTTCTCACCATGCCGCTCGTTTGGCGCCCACAGTGCAATGATAGGTGGCAATAATAATCCAGGTAACTCATGACGCTCCTAGTGCACAGTGCCACCAACTGGCAGTAATAGTCCAAGTGACTCGTAATAAACCTAGTGTACAGTGCCACCAACTGGCAGTAATAGTCCAAGTGACTCATAATAAACCTAGTGTACAGTGCCACCAACTGGCAGTAATAGTCCAAGTGACTCATAATAAACCTAGTGTACAGTGCCACCAACTGGCAGTAATAATCCAAGTGACTCATAATAAATATAGTGTACAGTGCCACCAACTGGCAGTAAAAATCCAGGTAACCCTAGACGCACCTAGTGAACCATACCGCTAACTGGCAATAATAATACGGAGATGGCGCTGCCGCCCATAGAGCTAACGTTTCCTTCTTCATCAAAGCGGTCGGGGATTCAATTAATCAACGGATTTCAAGGACGAATGAAATAACTTGATCCTCGATCTAAAATCTGCCCCTGCCGAAGACATCAAATGGAAATGGGTTCATTAGACAGAGCAGTCTCGTCTCTTGCCTATAGTTGGTAATCAAAGCTGCGCAACGACTGGAAACTTTGGTAAGGGACCGACTGGGACCTCCTCCTTATCTCGGGACCTGCTCACTTGACTTGCAGGACCTGGGCCTGCAGAATTAGTTCTTTCGGTGATCGGGTAACGTAAGGAAAATACTCATGAAAATAGAGTAAACTGCGCTCTTAATTATATACCGTGTATAATTAAATCAACTAAGCCCTCCATCAGGCCATCTAGATACAGGCTAAATCTCCATAAAGGTAAAGTCAACGTGATCGCACGCTTCACTGGGAAACTGACACGCACTGGTTCGTGCTGCAGACATAGGCCAACTGGCCCTAGAGGAGTAACTGCGGCTGCAGTCGACAACGGGTCGTCTAGAAGAATGGCACCATCAGCAAAAAAAAAAAACGATAATAAATAAGATAAGATGCTTTAAAGTTCTTCATTGTCCTCTACCGTGCATCATCATTTAGCCAAACGCCCAAATAGTTAGATAAGAGGACCATGGCTTTCCATAATTAATAATTAATAACAGAGAACGATTTAGACAACGAACGGAGCTCATTGAAGTTTCAATAGCTTAAATTTTTTTTCAACGTCAGCCGCACGCTACAAATATATACAGTAACTACGGACAGGACATTTATTTAGATTTCACTGCACTACATTGTTGTGAGAATCCAAAATTGATGCCACTGCAAGGAAATGTTTTCAGTAAAGGATAAAAAATATCTCCCTTCAACTGCTTTTTATATTTGAATTAATGTCGGCCACATCGATCTGGACAGTTCCCTTGAAAGAATCTAACTTCCTTAGCTGCACATCGGCCTAAAGCTCAGGCATGAGTGTCGGTTTCGCTATTTCGGATCGACTTTCGGTTGTTAATCCCAAACCCTCGGTACGGCCTCAAGTGGAGGAGGCTTGAGAACTTTAGGATGAACGCTTGAAAAATTTGATCCAGAGCAGATAAACAACGCTTATGACTGAAGTTCCGGACAAATTAAAGCTAATGAGATTAGATCATCTCCATGGAACTGTCCCCAGTCGATGACACTTCAAGAGTGACCAACAAATTGTTATACGGTATACTTGCTTGCTCCTCTGCAAAGCTCTGTCTGAGGAGGACTGGAGCTACTCTGAGTGCGTCGGTATGTTATATCAAATGTTATTTTCAAGCATCGTCGAACTTCCCAGATGTAACTAGAGCCTTAAGTTTCATGTCCACCATAGTGTGAGTACGCTTGAAATAACACATCAACATCTTACTGCAACACATGGAGAGGAGTGTTTCGATCCAACCTCGGCCTCACCCTACACTCAGCATACTGTAGAGTTTAGCATGCTTGAAATGCAACACTCTAAGTGTCACTCACGCACATGATGGAACGGCATGGTCTAACCTCAGCTTTATTCGCGTGTATGCATCAAGCGATTGCCAAATGCTCCAGAATTTCCTTGCATTGCACATTAAAGGAAAGTTGGATTGGCCTGTCCGAGATGATCCTGACCACGTCTCCAATCCTCTTAGTTTGCTGCCTGCCTATGATTGATCTGCATCTTGATGTGAAGTTCCCAGGAGCTCTAACTATTCCGGCCAAATGTTCAGCAACATACACCAGGTGGACTAACTGTAGCCATGCAGTTGAAATTTTTTATTTTCTATTGCATATAATATTTCAGTTATTTATTTTTAGTTATCTTTTAACATAGTTCACTTTCTTATGCACGAGAATTGTCTTCCTTCTGCAGTGTAATATGTTAATAAGGCAGTATCATATAACAATTCACGTCGTATTTTTATTTATTTGTTACCTCCGCCAATGAGGTTAGGTTTTTGTCGTATTTGTCTTTCTCTTTGCCAGTCTGTTTGCTACCAAAATTGCTCAGAAAGTTGTGAACGGATCATTACGGAATTTACACTGATTGTGAGGTATGTTAACAGTAACAGATGATTAACTTTTTGTGAAAATCCGTTCATCTGTTTGTTTGCCTATTTTTTCTTAGTGCCATGGCTCAAAAAGTTATGGACGGATCTTCTTGAAATCTACATGAGTTGATGGGTATAATACGAAGTGTAATTATATGACTGAATTTTTGTGATGATCTTTTAATTTGTTCGTCCGTGTGTTTGTCACTGTGTTTGATTTTGTGCTTGTTAGCACACTAATTCATAAAGTTATGAATGGATCGATATGAAATTTACCGTCCTTGTTAGTAATGCTAAAAGACAGATATAAATGATTAAATTTTGGTGATGCTCGGTTGTTCCGTTTGTGTGTTTGACTTATGTTTGTCACAATGTTTGTTAGCAGCATAACTTAAAAAGTTATGAACGGATCCTCAAAAAAATTACAGAAACTGTTAATACTATTAAAAGGCATAATTGATTAGATTTTGGTCTTGATAGAAAACAAAATTGTGGTTTCAGAACCAATTTGAATTTTTCGTTACCGTTGCCTTTTTTGGCGAAGGTATGCGCTCTCGGAGTGCTCTCTAGTTTATTTGTACTACTGTCTCATGCCGTCACATTCTATAAGTCGTAGTCGAGTTGCATTTCTTGTATCATCTTGAAATTTACAAACGCGTTCATGTAGCCGAGCTCAATTTCATAAACATCAGTACTATGTAATAATTCCCGTTGTGTTTTTATTTATTCATATATATATTTATGATTTCCCTGTAGCGTTCTGTGGGAATAAGATAAGAAGAAATTAGAAAGCTGAGAGCGAGGTACGCTAACTATGATACTGCGTCGAAAATCTAGCAAGCTTGACGAAAGCATTAAAGCTACATACATATATATATCTACTGTATGAACCTGAGCTCATCTGTATCAACGAGTTTGAGCATGCCAGAGGTGATACTGCAAATAAGCCTATTCGTTGGAATACAGGACATCCAGGTTCCATATTTCTTAGAGGTTTTCAAAACTTCGACTGGACTTTTATTAATTTAATTGGCCGAGCTTTCGACAATCTCAACGATAGTCGATTTCAAGGCGACTATCTAAAACGACTATTGTTAAGATTGTTGAATGCTCGCCCAATTAAAATAATAAAAATCCAGTCGAAGTTTTGAAAACCTCTAAGAAATAAGCCTGTATCACTTGACTACGTCATGTATTTAAATCCCACTTTACAGACGCACTGGAAACACGTCCCTTTTGAGGCGATTCTAACGATGACGGTTGATTTAGCCACCTTAGGTTAGGTACGTTAGCTGTATAAGGGTTAGGTTAAATTAAGCGTGTTAGGTTATAGAATAGTGTCAGACGAGATACGTACAAACCAGGACAGGTTAAGCTAATGTGGAACAGGTTCTTTCAATGACCAATGCAATAACCGCCGCCTATACCACTGACGGAAAGGCCACCGGATTAAGCCCGGTGCCTACAGACAGAACGTTGAAAGAATTTTCCTCTGAGAAAACTCGAAACCTCGATAACAGTAGACAACGGGGATGTTAATGGAGAACTTATTTTTTACCGTCATCTATAATGACGGCCCAATCCACATGTATAACAAGTATGCTCTCGCCAAGTTTGCCTGATTTTTCAACCCCGTATCATAGTTGCCACACCGCTCTCTAATTTCTTCCTATCTCATACCCGAATAGCGTGGCAGGAAAAATATGAATACATTTTCAAACTAGAGCATTTTGAGAGCGCATACCTCCGCCAACCAAAATAATGTAAACGAAAATATCATATTAGTTCTGAAACTATGCTTTCCTCTTTATCAGTATCAAAATCTGGTCAATTGTGACTTTGGACTGCAATATAAGGTTCTGAAATTTTCTTGAAGATCCGTTCAGAAGTTTCTAAGTTATACTTTTGACAAATATTTTGACAAACATTAGTCAAACACACAAACGAACGAACCGATCATCACCAAAATATGATCCTTTACGTCTTTTAACATATAGAACAATTCCTGTAAATTTTGTAAACATCCGCTCAAAATTTTTTAGTCATTTTGCTAACAAACATAAAATCAAAAGCAGAGACAAACAAACAAAAAACAAACAAACGAAAAAACAAATCGTCACAAAATTTGGTCATTTACTTTTCGTAATATATCTAATAACTCATGAAAATTTCATAAAAATCCGTCATAACTTTTCGAGTTATAGTATTCACAAAAAAGAGTCAGACAAAAAACAAACTGTTGAACGGATTATCACCAAATGTTAATCGTCAGTTCCTCCCAACGTACGTAACAATCCCTGTAAATTTTGTAAATATCCGTCTATAACTTTCTGAGTTATCTTAATGACAAACAATGAGAGACAGCTAAACTCGACGAAAACATAACCTAATTGGCGGAGGTAATGAATAAAACAGAACGTGAATGATCATAAACATTGATTTTTCTTATCAACCGCTTTGGGAATAAGATAGGAAGAAATTTGGGCCATAAAAACGGTATCTCAGATACTGGGGTCGTAGTGAGGAACACCTGATCTCGCCTGCATAACCGTGTTCGTACATGTTTAAAAGTGATGCCTGAAACGCCATTTAGATTAAATTAGATAGGCGGCAGTAGACGAACCAATAGGCCCATTCTCAAAGAGGCACCAAACTTGCCCGGCCCTCTATGAGCTATTGCCATTATGATAGTAGGATATAAAAGACTGGGGAAAAGAGTCTCAGCAAAAGAGACGATCATGAATGCACTCAATCATGGTCAATAGCCGCTGATATGCGGAGTTAAAGATGTTAGACAGTGCAGTTGGAGCAGAAGACAGAAGAAGACGGATTTAAGAAGCCTCGGAGGCTTTGGCCGTTAAGAGTGTGCGACTCCTGGAGGAGGAATCCTTAGCTGTGGGGGTGTCTCTCCCAATGTATGTCAAGACGATTTTTAAACGCGTTGACTGATTCCGCACTAACAACGTCGGAAGGAAGTCTATTCCAAATGCTGACTATGAAATACGGAAAGAAGTACTAACTTAAGGTCGTTCTTCGAGCTTTGTGCTTGAGTTTTTGACCGTTGTTTCGCAAGCGATCTTTGAGGTCTCTTTCAAAGAGTCCCGTTTTAGGTACGTCGTTGAAGCCATTCAAATACTTAAATGTTGCTATTAGTTGCCCCCTGAGTCGTCTTTGCTCGAGAGAGATCAGACCCAGTTCCTTTAGGCGACATTCATGCGGATTGTTTCGCAGCTGGGGTATCGATTTCGTTGCTCTGCGTTGGATTCTTTCCATGTTATCGATATCTTTGCACAGAAGTGGCGACCAGAACTGAACAGCAAACTCTAAGTGTGGCCGCACTAATACCTTGACTGCGCCATATAATACTATATAGAAATCAAGTTCTCATGTAGAATGCCCAATTTTTGTTTGAGAAGACCTCTGAAGAGTAAAAGGCACCGGAGACAACGGGGTTTTCCTGAAGTACTAATTTTCTAGATTTTTTGCAGTCTTTTATAATGACGGCTGGGGCCACTAGTAATAAATAAACTGAAAGAAAAACTCTACAAAGCCTGGTAGTGTTTGATCCCCTTGTAACGATGTTCATAACTCCAGAATTAAAAGAAAGATAAACAGTATGAACTCTCCTGCTGAACAAGTATAATGGTGGGTGGAGAGCTGTTTTCCATAAGCGTATTGCCGATATTCAATAGCCTTGCCATGGCACGGTTGGAAAGTTAGTTCTGAGTGTTCCTCTTTTGACTTCATCCCTCTGTGACTTAGTAGCTACCGGCACTTCAAACATTACTCCTCCAGTTCCAGTCCTGACTCGATTCCAAAATTAAATTTAAAAGACGAGTCGGAATGCCAGAAGCCGAACCGATGGAGAGAAATGCGCCCTGTCTAATATTGTAACTTTGTCTTGGTCGGTGCTGGAATCAAAGATGCCAAATCGTGCTCCGCCACAGTTCTTAGAGTATCATATTAGAGTTGATAGATGAGATGGCAGAATATACATACCTCACGTAGGTACTGACGGCACAGACAGCAGCTTACCAGGCTTATAAGCGGAATGGGACCTTTTGGCACCGATGTTTTAGCGCCGATTTTTTTGGCGCCTTGATTTTTTGGCGCCGAGTATTTTGACGCCCAATATTCAAGTTAGGCTAGTTTAGGTAAGGTTAGATAATGTTAATTTAGGATAGGTTAGGTAAGGTTAGGTTAGGTAGGGGTAGTGTAGAAAAAGAGCCGTTAGAATATTTGCGTGATCTACCCCGCAATCACGAGATGCATTAAATAAATAACTTCAGTCAATAGTAGTGTTGATGTAATCTTCTTAAGTATGTGAAAGTTGACGAGCGCATTTTACATATTGTGCGACTATTTCAATGCTAATTTTTAGATATTCATCTAAAATAAAAGGTTTTTTAGTAATTTCATCTCGTCCATATAGCCTGTTTTAATTTCAACCAGCAACAAAACATTCGGCGTAAAAAAAAATAAATAACAAGGCGAAAAAAAATACGATGGCGCCAAAAGGTACCGGACCCTCTATGCACCCGAACGTAACATAAAGTATTATAATATAAGACCTAGATGCTCACTGGTCAGAGATGTTGCCTCGCGCTCTACCATGAGTCGGACGATCTATCACAACCAAGGAAAAAAGTCATGGTGTTCGGTGATGTGTGGTCAGCATTTCTGTCACTCATAGTCTCCTAGGGGTGCTGATCTTACAGTCGGGGGCCCAGTCATTATATGAACCTTCCGTGTAGTTGACTGCAGCCGTATACTCCTATAGGACATAATATAGAAGATATACATATGCAGCACCATGTAGTGCATATGAGCTGGATTTTTAGTTGGGGGTGTAAGCTCCAGACCAGAAGCAGACAAACAAATAAACGGTTGCATGGATCCTCATCAAAAGTTAATCAACTGTTTCTTCTAACATACCTAACAGTCCCTGTAGATGTCGTAAAGATCCGTCCATAATTTTTCGAGTTATGTTGGTGACGAACAAACATACAAACAGGAAAGCAAACTCGACAAAAACATATAAAATCCTTGGCAGAGGTAATAATAATCTATACTGTAATAAAAGAGTTGTGTGTCCGTCCGTCAGTC
Source organism: Parhyale hawaiensis (assembly GCA_001587735.2). Lineage (NCBI taxonomy): Eukaryota > Metazoa > Arthropoda > Malacostraca > Amphipoda > Hyalidae > Parhyale > Parhyale hawaiensis. Next base: position 68,187,347 of record LQNS02278091.1, on the reverse strand, counting down.
CGTCTTTCCGAAGCCTTCCAAGATCTATATCCAAGATACGGACCTGGTAATGGCTTATTAATTACTATAGGCCTAGGCTAGAGATCTGGCGGACCAGTTGGGCCGGGTGGACCTCCATGGTGGACTTAGAGGACTTGGTAGACTTTGTGGACTTTTTGGATATTGTGGAATAGCAAACATTTGAGATGGTAAGATGTAGTAAAATGTATGTTTTCATGATTAATTCATGGAACGGGTTGCGCCATGATGATGTACTATATAATAATACACAGTTGTTAGTCGCTCCGATCTTGCTTGTTCTCTCGCTCTCTTGGTTGGTCCGTCTCTCCGTCACGCTGTTAAAGATTAAGATAGGAGAAAATTCATGTACTGAAAAACAAGTTAAGATACCATAAAATTTCAGCCCTTCGAGTAATGGTGATAAATATGGCTTCGGAAATATACGATGAAAAATAGAAATACTGAACTTTCTGAATCTCGCTTCGCTTTGAAAACTAGCTCAGAACTTTTTGATATGAAGAAGATGATTCTTCAGAGCATGGTCGTTGGAAGGCGGTATTTTTTGACTCTGGAAGAATTTTTTATCCTGTCGGCATAAGCTATATCGCATATGTTTTAGCTAAATTTCTTTGTAGCAGCTCAGACGCCCAGTCTTGGTTGGGGTTTTTGTTCCTTTCGTGCATAGCAGCAGAATCCATTTCGCGTAGGTATGCTCTCTTTTGCTGAATATGTTCATAGCAGTTGGAACTTAACGCTGAAAATACGAACTTGTATAAACTTACATCGCAGCCAAATTTCGCCCCGCAAGGTTTACCCATCACAAAAATTTGGTCATTCACTTTTCGTAATACCTAACACTCATGTGAATTTCCTAAAAATCCGTTCATAGCTTTTTGAGTTATGGCATTAAGAAAAAAGAGGCAGACAAACAAACAAACAAACAAACAAACAAACAAAAGATTCATGGGTCTTCACCAAAAGTCAATAAACTGTTCTTCCTAACATACTTAACAATCTCTGCAAATGTCGTTAAAATCGGTCCCTAACTTTTTGAGTTATCATAATGACAGACAGACAAACTCGACAAAAACATAACTTCTTTGGTGGTGGTAATAAGAATATGTAATAATAGTTCCTAGTGATTCACATGGTATCTCAGTCACGCGATGTTTTATACTACCAATACTGATTCCATTGCACGGGTCCATAACTGATGCACAGGGTATCAAAGAGAAGACAGTGCAGCTCCCAATTCACATTGTGTGTCCCTCAAGTGAGACTCGCTCTTTGAAGTCTGCAGCGACACTGAACAAGGAATGCCTGCAGGCTACAACAATGCTGCACTTCCTTTGAAGCTGCCATATGCTGGACATCATTTAATACCTTTGGAGCTGTTCAAGTTTGGAGCTTTGCTCCACAGGATGGGTCGTTCTTCTTGGAACTGAGCATGAGAGAATTTTTCATGGTCTGGATACTGAAAGCTTCGTGGACCGAACCACGTGACGAATGGGATTCTTTTGGTTAGATTTGGTATCGTGTGCCTTATGTTTTTTTTTTAGAATGCAGTCAAGTTGGCCATCCAGCTGGTGAGGTACGAGTATAAAAGTAACGTTAAAACCGATATCAGTAGGTAGAAAAAGAGATGGCTTAATTATAGCTGGAAAATGGAGTGAGATGATCTGGAAGAAAATCAAAGTTCGAGAAAAGAGGAAAAACTTATCATATAAACGCTACTGCGGTTCTATTGCTATCCAGCTAGTTATACTAAAAAAAAACCTTGGACGAGGAAAGAATTAACACAATTAAACTCATCTATTTTCTTATCTGGATGCAGTGGCCAACATATAAGGGGCCCAGCACCCTAAGGTCTTCGTTCTTGAAGGTAACATAGGGAAAAAATTTACAATCGGCCTCCAATCTTCCTCTAAAGAATAGTCAGTGTTTACTCGTTATTATGGACCTAGTACAAGTGTCAGAATTTTGCGCAAATGAATTGGTTTCATATTTTTTATTCTAGTTGTGCCAAAAAACTTAAAATAATATGAAACAAAGAACCAATTCTGTTTTTGTTGATTAGGATTATGTTAAAGTTTAAAGTAAGGAAATACATGTTGAGAAATTTCAGAAGATCTGTCCTGAGTTTACACGATTGTGATCCATAGAAAGAAAAATCCAAATATGTAAACCTTTTAGTGGGTTCCAAGTTGTTGTCTCCAGAGTACGTGTTGTTTTAAAAACTATTGATTTTATGATCTATATGAACTTAGAGGGAAAATCATTGGAAATAAAGAACAGCTTTGAAAAATTGCATCCTAAATGCAAGTTTGTAAAACTAGAGCAAACCCTGCAGGCGCTGTTTAAATGGGCCATTACACTGCTAAATTTCAGCTTATCATCACAATAGCTAGAAAAAAAAAACTCTCGCCTAATCCGGAGAAAGTAGGCTTGTGATACACAGACATACCGTACTTAAAGATTTGTCTACAAGTTCAATAGAAATATCTAAAAAAGATAATTTGCTATTTTGCCCCATTTTACTGAAGAATTTGTCTACTGTGTTTGGTATTGAGGTAGTCCAAAAACATTTTCACATGACATGGATTCTAAAATAAAAGGAACGTGTCGTCAACATACCGCTTGTAGAGAATTGGCCTAAATACTGCGGGGCAGCTATCCAGCCAGATTTTTTCATAAAATACATAAAGATATTCGCAAATGTCGGTCCCAGAGGTAACTCCATTTTCTACCCATCACTTTGTAAATAGTATTTAGAATTAAAAATAGAATACGAATCCAAAGCACCTAATTCTAAATTCTTTTTTCAATAAAGGTCTACTATTGCCGAGAAAAGTATCATTCACAGTGTGGAACAGTTGACTAATAAAACTTCACGAATTAATTGGTGGTTCAGTTCTTGCGGTAATTAGTCAATTTTTATCTGACAGACGTCAATGTGTAGTTGTTGATGGGAAGAGGAGTGAGTTTTTGGATTTGGTTTCTGGTGTCCCACAG
>LQNS02278091.1:68142648-68155341 GCA_001587735.2 Parhyale hawaiensis | reverse complement strand
CTTAGTGTGCACCTGCGTTTATTAAACTTTACATCTTTACTGAATTTGAGCGTTTGCATCTTAATAATAATCTTTATATTTTTGGAATTTTTTATATATATGTATGCATACCCTATTTGTACGATTTATTTCGTAACATCTATTTAATAGAAATCCACTCAATTTACTTTATCGCTGTCTTTCGTAACTTTGGAAAAAGTTCAGTGAGTTAGTTACGCAGCTTCTTTTTTCTAGGAAGCTGTGCTGGTCATCGAAAATGGGCTGATGCAGTCTCAGGTGGTCAGTGATGCCCTTCTTCATGAGGCGTTAGGTGGTTTTGCTGTCAACCGATTTAAGACTAACTGAACAATAGTTACTGCAGCTTTGCTCATACTCCTTCTCATGCATCGGAAATTTTTTTTCTGAATTCCCAATCTTGTGGAACTTCTCCAGTACTTATAGACCGATTGAATATTTTGAGCAGAAGCGCTGTGACGACTGGTGCCATTTCCCGTTAGAACACGGGGGAAAATTATCCCACCAGTGGATTCGTTTATATTCAAGTGGGTCAGTTCTTGAAGGGTTCATGCTCCGTAGAAACACATGTGTCTGTGGGAGCTACTTTCATCGATGCTAGTTCCGGAATATCCGTAACATTTACAAGGATAAATACCGAGATGTTTTTTGCTGTACTCTGCGCTGTGCTCGTAAAGTGCAGTATTGTTTTCTCCTGTTCTACTGTGCTTAGCACTGTGCCGGTCGGGGGCAAAATTGAAAATTGTACTCTTTTGTCCTTACCGTGCCCAGCACGATACCAGGATAAAATTCCCTTTGTTGAACGTGAGCAGGTAGCTGAGGTCTATCCTGCTGAGAGCGCCTTATCCATATCGATTTTTGACACCCTGTCGCCCCTCGCGTCAGAGAAAAACACGAGAATCTCTCTTTGCACGATATCCCAGTCTTTTTGCTATCCTTTTATCATTTTTTGCCTTGATGAAAGACTTGTTCACAAAACGACCAATGTATACTGGACTATGTCTTGCAAACTACAACGATAAGTTTTTATGTCTCAAGGTGTACAAACTCACAAGCATATTTAACATTTTCAGAAATGATTTAAATATTGAAATCAGTAACAATTTTTATTCTAATGAGTCAATAAGAGTATTAAATTAAGTTGAACTGAATGTCAAGGTTTGTTTTGAAATGAATGATGTGTTCACATCAAATTTAATTACAGTAGGTACCTGCAAAGCGTTATAGTCACAATGAATCTACCTGTAGATCAGCGTGGTAGTAACAGAATCTTGCACGCTGACTGAAGTCAATATTTGGGGCCTAATGTCAACTTGACATATTGTAGCTAGAGCTAACTTATCGGGTATTATTTTTTCATCGCGTTTGTCTATTTGTCTAACTGTCTGTCACAAAAATCAAGAAGTTATGAACGGATATTGACGTAATTTACAGGGATTGTTTGGTATGCTAGGAGGGACAGATGATTAACGTGCGGCAAAGATCCGTTGATCCGTTTGTTTGTTTGCCTTATTTTTCTAAATGCCATAACTCAAAAAGTTATGAACGGATTTTTTTAAATTTGCATGAGTTATCAGGTATATTACAAAGAGTAAATGACCACATTTTTCTGACGATCTGTCTAGTCGTTTGTTTGTCACTATGTTTGCTTTTATGGCTGGTAGCCTAATAACTCACAAATGATTAGATTCTAGTGTTGCTACACAGGAAATCATGGTTTCAGAAGAAATTTGAACATTTCATTACCTCTCCCTGGTTTGGCGGAGGTATGCGCTCTCAGAGAGCGCATTTATTTCTTCACTAATAGTAGTCTCACCTTGTCACAACCCTCAGATGTTACCCGTACAGAGAACAGCACGTGTGCCCCATCTCCAGATATTACTTGCATCGAGGTCAGCGTACATATATGCCGCGTCTTCAGTTGTTATCTCTAGTGTATTCAGTACGTCTGACACCTGGAAACGGAATTAATTATCATTTGATAATGAATTTGTCGTGAGGCATTTACATCAAATGCTCCGTTGGAAATGTTGACATGCATGTGAAATTAACACCAGACCGATTGCATCACCGCATTTCAGGAGACCGAACTGAGGTGGCATATGGTGTCCATCGGTAGTATGTGGGCCACAGATATGATATACTGTATATGATATACTGTAAAATGGTTTTTCAGGAAAGATAAAATGCCCAAAACTCCTTAGTTTGCGAGTTATTAACTTTAAAATTTAAAGCTTTCAGTAAGAGAGTACGTGCACGCCACATTCCACCCCACGCATTTACACTGAATCGATAATGATGATAATTTTGTAATAACTTGAGTATTATTAAGCTTGAGCCTAATGATGATTATTGTGAATGTTGGAAACACCATCACGAGTATTATACGCTTCATCAGCTTGGAGAAGTTGGGATCCCTTGTTCTCTGTTGCATGAGCCGCTCTGAAAATTGTACACGAGGTCCAAAATCTGGTGGCAGCAACCCTTGCATTTTTTTTTTTCCTTGAAACGACGCGGATGTAAACTCTGACGATGTAGTGTCCGCCATACCGTAGTGTGATTACGTTAAATGCTAACTTTGAAACTGCAGATATTTTTCCCAAATATACAATACTTGCAGTCTCTACTGTAAAAATAATGTAAACTGCTTTAGTGGGGTCGGTAGCGCGCTGAACTATCAAAATTAGAGCTAACATTGGCGCGCACGTCGTACCATACGTAAAACTTTAAATTATTATAGTCGTAATAACTCGAAAACTAAGGAATGTTGGGCATTTTATCATTCCTGAAAATCAATTTTACTATGAGTTTTTCTACCTTTGGTTGAAATCTGTCCTCCCAAAAAAACAAAACCCTGTATAACTTAATATATTCGAATACACAGTACGATGTTGGTCAACCACCACACTGGTTGGAGATCGAATAAGTGATGTATATAGAAATAGTTTCTTTTTTTCTGTCCTTACGCTATTTCAGTGAAGTTTTGGACGTTGTCGTAGCAGGAAAATACCCAGTTTTCTGAAGCTCTGTATATATGTTTTATAGTATGTGTACAATGTGCATCAACATAATACTGTAATAGTGTATGAGCATTAAATGAGCATTTTTATAGTAGCGCACTTCATTCCAATACCAATTAATATATTTATCTTAAATATAAATATTTAATTCCCGTTCACTTTGACATAGGTACACCACAGGCAGGTAGGTAAGTAGGTAGACATGTAGGCAAGTACTGGGTTGACAGGGATGCATTACCGCATTAGTATATAGATACAAGTAATATTGATATAAAACTCTGTTGGTGTTAACTACAACGCTTATTGCAATATTTTCAGTCAACCGTCATAGAGATTATATTTTAAAAACAAGAATGTTCCTCATAGATCTCGGAACTTTGGGTGCTGCATATCTCGGCAGAACACACCTCGCCTCGCTTCTATAAGAAATCGACCCGCAGCTCAGCTGCCCTATCATCGCTTTTTTGCTCTCTGCAGCTGCTGCGAAGCAGCCATCGCTAATGTCAATTTTTGTCAGCAGGCCTCGTCATCGCTCAAACTGAGAAAAAATAAAAACTACAAGTTTGCTTGTGTCACGGCTCTGATGAGATGGAGGCAAATAATCGTCATGTGGGAACTACTTGGTACCAACGTACGCAGCAAAACCACTTAGTACGTGCCAGCCGCTCTGGCTGTAAATGACAGCAACAGCCACCATCTCCACATCACGTTAGTGCACGAAGTGGCTATTTCATAAGCCGCGTCTACACGATCCATCACTTCATCGATCACAAACATCAGAATCGACAAGCAAAAACAAAAACAAATCCCTTCGTTGTCCCAACGGCATCAAAAACAGGTGCCACGAACACTTCGAGGTCGCCATATGCGAATTTAGCATTCCCTTACTATTAATCGATATACCACCCTCACTTTATCGGTCAGATATTTATTTTAGTTGTAAATGGTGATTGGTGGATAAAACTTTATATATACTGGCGAAAAGTATAGCTAAAAATTCACTCACTGGCATCTTCTCAAATGCAGAAATGCAGACTATAGAACAATAATTTATCGTTTTGTTATTTAAAAATTTATTTAATTGCTATTGCAATTCACACTGTGTACATCCGTTTCTTAAATTAAAACGTAACTCTTGCTCCATTGTAGCTTTTACTAATGACAAATAGAAAGTACAGACGTAACTTGAGGAATATGCTACAGTTATTACTAATTGGCATCATATACTTGCCAAACGCTTCCTGCTGTACAGAAGTTCGAATCAAATAAACAAAATCTGCTTTAATTACTAAATAATATAAATAAAACAGATACATATATTTGCAGAACGAAATATTATATGCAAACGTTTTGTTTGACCAACTCCGCGTGATCGTGCTCAAAGATTTCCAGCACTGCTGGCAAACAAAAATCACAAACTTCGAAGGCTCGCCGCGTGTGTTTGTCGATCAAAATCGTTCCGCGGTCACAAAGTTAGACGAAGAGAGGGATCGTGTAGACGCGGCCATAGGTTCACGTATTCTCCTAAACAATCAAATTTTGAAATGATTTGCTGTTGGGTGAGTCTTCTTCCTACTCGGCTTTGTAAGAGTTGACCTTCAGGGGTGGAAGCGAAGCATTAACATGGAAGAAAATTTAATATAAGAGGAGCAAGCCTCAGCTCTTTATTCTGTTCAAGAAAACAAATAAATTTGTACCCAGTTCTGACTTTGATGACGTCACTGAGCTAAAGCCCTAAATAGCCCTCGGCAGGTGGTGAAATAGCCTAGTAGGCAAAAATTGTAACACGATTCTACTTTCGGTTTGATCCATCCATTTGGTCCCTTCCACGCTTATGCAAGCGAAAATAGGATATTCTTGATGCAGTTTTGGGCGGTAACAAACTCTGCGCGCCACACCAGAGTTTGTAGAATTCACCCCATACTCTTCCAGCTACTAAATTTCTGGGAAACTTCCGGGACGATTTTAATGCTTTTTAGAGAAACTAAGCCATCTTTGAGCGCTCTCGACAGCCAGTTTCCGTCACTGGAATTCAACCATTTGATGCTCGTGGGGAGCTGACGCCTACTCTTCCTATAATACCTCTATGAGCTTCAATGTGAAACAATTCTGTTGTGAATCGAGTACTTAACAGGCTGGTATCTTGACGCCGCCTGTGACGAATTTATTTATTACACAAAGTTAAGTTGTAGCTTTTCTGCAAAATTCTTTGTGTCCCAACAGAATATTGGGCAAGACGTGCACGATTAACAGATGTCGGCTGCCTGTATAGCTTCTTCATTGTCATGTTAAAAACAGAGCACACCAGTACGCTAACATTCAAGGAGTAGCGAGAAAGTTCCCGATACTGTAGTTATTTACTTACATCTGAAATTTTTGACACCATAAGGAAGCCTCCCGGCTGTTGTAAAGAATGAGCAAAAACTTTTTTTTTCTCAAAACGTGAATTGCGTTATCAGTCGTCGACCAGAAAATGAAAGGCAAAATTTTGCAATGGACCCCTCGCCACGCGATGTTTAGCTGTTATTGAAATAAGCCGCCTAGATACCGTAGCTGCACTCACACGTAAGACTCTTCGACAAGGTACAAAATAATATATAGCCCAGTAGGTCGTATCTTCTCTATAACACGCAGCCAATGTTGAAGAAGCAATGATAGCAGAAAACACATTCAGATTTAGGTTATTATTTGGTAATTGGTAGCATACATTAATGGTCTCTACCCTTTAATTATTGTCTCTTCCTGTACAGATCTTAAAGTTAGGTCATGGATTAAGACAGCATAATTAGCGCCTCTGGGTGGGTCTTTAAGTGAGATGAATTAATAGTACAGAGCTTCCGTGAAGTGTTCCCGTTCGTGGTCCTAACAAAGAACGACGGACGGAATTATAACTACAAGGAATACCGCAGATATCTGGCATTATTCTATTCCTCGCGTTCTTGAACAGAAGTTACCAGCTTACTGACATGCAGTGACGGAAACGCACTATTGAGTGGAAATTCAGAAATTTTCATTCATACCTGCACATAAGGTCATGCGCTGTTATTCAAGCAGCTCAAATTGAGAGCAAACGTTTGTAATGTAAAGTGTGTCTGGCATCAGTAGCAAATATTTGTTGTTATTGAAGGACAACTTATAACAGATCAAACAGACACTTCAGAACAATGTACCTGTTTCATTTTTTCTACCGACACAAGCATATCTTTCCCGTAGTTACCATTAACATATTTTTGTTATTATCCTGAAGTGAAATTAGGACATGGCTCGAATTAAGGTTTAATTTTGCAGCTAACTTAGATGGCTTTTTTATCTTGAATCGAGGCCTAAGTACATTTGTACCACCATGGTGTCCCATTTTGACACAGAAAAAATATATATATGTATATATATCAGCTTGATGTCTCTGAAATCCAACTGGTGCTCAACTAGTATTTTAATCTAAAGCTTCGATATTGAAAGTTTCAGTCACAAAGCGAAACTATTAATTCCAACTTGGAGTGATCCCTGCCAACAGCCATTCGTACGCTACATTTTAACTCCTACAGACATAATTATTGTAAGCGTATCTATCATTATTATTATCTGCGTTTAGAGCATTTCAGAGGATGTGCCACCATTTCTTCAAGTGTTGGTATTCTGGTTGGCAATGTTATAAGTACGACGTGCCTTCTACCCGAGTGGAAATATTTTATGAGTTTGCCCCGGCATAAATGCAAAGAACGCAGGTAGCAAGCTCTTTGTAATAATTAATCTTAGCTAATTTGTTTGGTTAATGACCTGTAGTCATCCAGTGGATTTTTTGCTCTAACTTCGCAACACTTGAGAAACTGCTGCAGTGACATTATGGAGGGGGATGCGCCGCATCGTAACGAAGTAAGTAACATTATGGAGGGCTGAGAGGGAAGCAGCTAACTTCAGCCTCCTTACAGCGGCGTCACACGGCAATGAAATGTTCTCTCTCCTCATCGTCCCGTTACTTTATCGTGTCTTCGTAAACTCAACTGTGCGTCTACCAGAGGTGGGCATCTCCGAGTATGTTACGATGGCAAAATCGATGGTACGATGGCCATCGTCATCGTTCTTACGATGGCGATGGCAATTCCATCGCTCCATCAGCATCGGAACCAAAAATCGCCAATTTTTATCGGCGATGATCAACGATGAAATAACCGTCGGCGATGGCCATCGTAGGGCGTCACCATCGGCGATGCACCATCGCATTAACACATTTTAAAAATGCAAACATCTTATAAAAGAAGCATCTCTTATAACCTCGGCTTGTGTGCGATTTTCATACCAGTAATACCATTCCTAGCTGATAAAAGGTGTTAAATGCAAGGCCCAGGATATTAATTGACATCGTTAGATCTGGGATTGTATTTAAATAAACGTTGTAACCCCTCTCTGTTTTAATGTGACTAAAAAAACTGTCTCAAACTCGTTGTAGCGGGGAAAGCGTCCGCACTTACATATCTGCTCGAGATACTCGTGGGAAATACTCCTTGGCGTGGTAAAGGAAATCGAACAAAAGCGAAGAAAACGAACCTTTATTTGAAAACACTAGCTGATTGAATAATAAGTTTAGAAGACTGGGCGTTATCTAAAAACTTTTCCTTACGAACTCTGGGCCATTAAGTTCTTAAGTAAATTGTTCTTTGGTGAAAATTATACAGTTGATATCGGTTCTAACTATCACTTTTAGAAGTAGAACTTAGTAATTCATACAGCCCAAACGAGTTGGTACAAAATTGATGCAAAATTTGCAAGGAAAAGATCTGACAGGTGCAATAGATTATCAGTAAACTTATCATGACTGCCAGAATAACAATGGTCCTGCCACATACCAGGCAAATCACAAATCAGGACACTCTAGAAGCCTTACAGCCGCTCTTTCAAGGAGCTAAAGTCGTCGTAATTGGTTAAAAGGATCAATAAACGTACTCTCTTACCACTGGCTATCCACACTGCCCTGAGTGGAAATATCCAGCACACTTCAGTAAATTCTGCTCCTGGTTAGGTATTTATCCGTAGGTAACTATCCAATGGCCAACGCAAAAATTTGAACATCGTTGAGTGAACCAAGTTTCCCACCGGCGATCTTCACAGGAACCAGTATAGGACAGACACAGCGCTTATGCCATGAACGACACGTCCATGGGTATATCCCAACACTTGATTTTCTATTTAGCCAAATAAGATGGTGCACTTTCCAGTTGAATCTTCGCACGGGTATGTCAACGGCCACTCGGCACAAACCAGGACCATACAGCGTCAGTGCAGAGTAATGCCACGGTCACAGACTGGGTGGCTTTGTATATTAATGCATTCTGACTGGCACACAAATTACGAGACCCTCTGCTGAACCCTATGAAATCCAGGGGTGCCACCAAAGCTACTTAGTCTTAAAGGAGTGAAATTCACAGCTGAACGTCATCTCTGGCTGGGTAATTAGCGGTAACATGGACTCGGTATGTAAGTCGCTTCTAAGTTAAAAGTCTACTTCAGCTTTTCAAGGAACTAGAGTTAGCAATTTCAGAGCCCGTCTCAATACTCGGCGGCTTACTCTGACTAATGGCTTTATTTTCCGACAGGTTTATCATAGCTCATCTGCAGGAACGCAAAAGCATTATCCCTGGTCGTGTAAAACTTATGGTGTGGTTATAGCAATTACTTTAGTCGTCCATTGACACACACAGGCGATCTTACCGAGGAGGACCACGGAAGGAATAGTAGTTTTTGAGAAACGTGGATCGAATGCACGGGCGCCTGTACACAGCACTGGTGCGCATGAAAACAGCAAGTCATGAAAGTAGCACAAGAATTATTATATTCAGCAGTTCAAGTCTCCGTTTTCATAACAAAAGCGATGTCTCAGAGGAAGAAATAGACATATGGTACGACGATAAACACGGAGAACCCATGAACGAGGACGTCCCCACACAGGACCAAAGCGCACGGGAACAGCAAATCGGGAAAAAGTGGAAGAAGAAATGGAGGAAATATCAGTAAGAGTAAAAGATAGGAAGGAAGCAAGGTGGGCACGACTGACAAGACGTCCCAAAGGCCTAGCTAAGGGCCAAGGCATCTCATCGGATCCCCCTGGCACCCGTCTCCACAACATAGGTTCGGCGAATTTTGTAGCAAAAGAAGCTATTAACCGCATCCTCAGCACGAATAAAAGGAACGGAAATAACTAAACCAGTACAGAAAAGAGCAGGTAAACATGAGGCTTAGACAACCTTCAGGCTGCCCCTGGGGTCGCTGCTCCCCATAACACAGGCCGGGCGAACCTACTAACCCCAGCCTGTGATCACTGATCGTAAAAATTACTAAAAATATAAATGGCTCGCCAAATAATAAATCTCTTTAGCAGTAAGCGGAACATTATCCACAATTCACACTATTCATGATCCACAAAAAAAAATATAACGTAGTGTAACAGAATAGATTTGGAAGGAACACCCAGGCACCTATCGCCTATTTATTTCCTCGCTCAAGTTCCATTGTGCGATCCTAAAGCCCGGTGCTCACGCAACAACTTTTATTGCCGCTAGCAGCCTACGACCAACTCAACAAACCCGTTTACGTAGCCGCGGCACGGTTTCAGCTCGAGCAAAATCTTAGTGTTTGAAAAAATTTTAAAAGTTCCAGTCGCTATTGCAATTTTTACCCCACAGCAAGTGGCTATTGTGAACTTTCAGCTATCGCTCCTAAATTATGAGCAGTTAAAGTCCACAAAGATTGATATTTTAAGAATTAGAGCAGGTTGAAGTCACGGCCACGCCTACGCAGTCGGATAAGTTGAGTTGGCTCTAAGCTGCTAGCGGTAACGAAAGTTGTTACGTGGGCACCGGGCTTAAGACTTTTGGCTACTACTTTCTGCTATTCATTGCGTCTCCTTAGTACTACTACTAGCTAATAACATCTTTCTTCAGAATACTATGCCATTATAATAAGGAGTAATCACTTTGTTGCTCTTGTCAGCTTCCTGGGTCTAAGCTTCGTTCTCGAGAGTAGCCGCTGAGTGTGTCGACCGCCACAGGCAACCACAACAGAGGACACGTTTATTTGGCTGTCACGAGAAGCCAATTTAAGTGCAGTGAAACGTCGCTCGTTGATTTTTTCGGATGAGGCCCAGCTGGCGTTACTCACACCGCGTATCTTATGCAGAGGTAATGCAGCACTCCGTGACCAGCAGGAGGGCTAACAGCAAGTTATCCCTACAGTTCACGTAGCCGCTTACAGCAGGTTTATCTGGCACTTTCAGTAAGCATCTTCCAGTAAGTGTTTAAATTTCGCAGTCTCTGTACCGGTGATTTTCCAATGTGACGAGGCAGTTAGTTGAACAATCTCGCCCCTCGGACCACGAAACTATTAGAATAATTTGTGGCTATCGCATCACCACCAGTTTTGATCGGAATTCGCACCTCACAAGTACGACCAATACAGTCAGGGTATCTGGCAATGATCCGTCCATTGTTTTGGACAGTATTTCGTTCTAGAACTTTCAAAGCATGTATGATCGCAAAGCGCTCAAAGCACTGTTGTATTGACTACTTTTGAGGGTGGGCAAGTCTTTTGTGATAGCTTAAGTTTTGGGTGCCTTGAATTTTAGCAATAAACGATCTCTGGATAGCGAGGTGCTCTGGGTCTTTCTGTCTACTCGGTATCCAAAGGTGAACAGTATTCTATCGTCGGCATTATGTCTGCCTGTCGTGAAGAGAGAGTTCGAAGCACCCATCCGTTCCATTTGTTGTCTATCGTAACAACTCGAGCCACGTGATCGTCGAAAGCGTAACTCGACAGCTTCATTCTTTGCTGGACTTGTGAGCTCTTATTCACGAAAAGAAAGCATTACTCTCGAATGCTTAGCTCATTAGCTAAATGCACACAATACCTATACGACTCGGTTGACCACACGTCTCATTAGTTCCGGCTTGCCACAATACATATCTATTACCTCTAATAATAGTGACAGCAAATTACTAACAATGCTACAGCTCTCAGCACCAAACTTGTATCAGTTTTCCAGCAGCACAAAAGATGAAATAAATACTAATTCCAGACAAGCATCACTCAGCAGCCAGTGTGGTCGTCTAATACGAGCTAACGCACTTGTAAAGGCTAAGCAGTTAACTCTCTCTGCCTCGCTCGCTTTGAATTTTCCCAGCCTAATTACTCGCGTATTCGCAGAGCTCAATGGTAAGCCCAAAAGGCATTCGTCCGAAAAGTGTCCGTTGATATCCAACTAATAATTGAACAGCACTATAATCAAGAGGTGCTCAGAAGTATGGTACCGTATTATAAATTATGGCAGTACGACCATATGCCATCTGATCCGTTTCGCCCTCATTATCAGGCACGCTTTTGTTTTTTGAGTACGAATGTATGAGGGCTAGTGCATAAATGTCACAGATGAGGATTGCGGGCCGCGACGGACACTATGGAGCACAGTACACTAGGATTCCCTCTCCTGACGGAACGAACGGCACAAATAAAAAGTGCAATTTTTGAACTTGCCACCACCTATCTTTAATTGTAATTAATGGCCAATGCCTCAGACGTATCCAGAATTCGTTTAGACTTGATGTAACTACGGCCATGTTTGAAATTGATTCAAATCGGAGAGAAAATGATGCATGACTAAACAGATAACTAAGTAAATATCAATAAGTAACTAACTAAACATGCATACCTTCAACTGTCTTTATTACACCTGGTGTTTCACCCACGCACAAGAGCAAGCTCATCCTTTAAAAATATCTAACTGCGAAAATTTTACGTTAGTATCTGTGCACCGAGAGGACGGAGCAGGTGATTTTTTTTAATAGTGCCCCGGAAAATTTCATCTCGGTATTTTACAAGACATGGCTCTGAAATACGACCGCCCGCCGGGCGTCTTCTCAGGAGCTCCTACAACAGCAGCAGCCATCACTAAAGGGACGCCGCATCGTTCGTTCTTTTTTATATGAAAGTTTGCCTTGTCCAGGGAAATTTCCAGCAAATTGCCACTATGTTTCCCATTTGAGAAACAGAGTTTAATTATAAACCCGTCAGTGCAAGTCCCGTACCGTCCTCAATCTAAATGAAAAGTCTACCTTGCCTAACAAAATTTATGGCAAATTGCTATTACATTTTTTTTCATAGGAGATATAGAGATTAAATCTTTACAAGTCGAAAAACAGTGGCTATTATAGCACTGAAATATGCTTGGAAAACTTTCAGTATTGGATCAACTTATAGATTTATATTCGACAGGGACAACAATAGCAAGCTGGCCTGTCAGTTTTATTTATTTATTATTTTACCAATCACCCCTTTACCAAGCGTTTACTGACCGCATTACATCATTACATCCCAAGTGTAGTAATAATTACAGGGCCTTCAGTAAGATATACATTTACCATCAGCATAATTTTTGATGAGGGCATGACGTGACCTACTGAAGAATTTGTTAAGAGGCGAAGCAGTCAACAAAGGAAGTGTGAGGAGAGGAGTAGCTACAGCGGACGCAAGAGATTATCTAGGATAAAAGAGCACTTCATCGGAGGTGGACGTGCGCCGCTCCTGCTCAGTTGTCTATTTCAAGATGGCGGCGTAATTCATCGGCTGCCTGAAGCTAATATAGTTTGTGCTTCACGAGTCATTTCTTCAAATA
>LQNS02278091.1:68106777-68117994 GCA_001587735.2 Parhyale hawaiensis | reverse complement strand
ATATGGGCACAGCAGTCCTTTTACCACAAGCTAATTCAGCCTCTTATTTAACATGAAATTTAACTTAAAACCCGAAAAATAAAGATAAACTTAACTCTACTGTTGCATATGAATTTTTTCCCCCAATATTTTCTATATCGTTTTCTACAAATCAGGGCCGCCGCAGAAGCTAAATTCGTAATTCAGCTTCACGGAGGCGCTGCGGCGGCTTTAAATATTGTTTCCCAATGACTGTTCAATAGATAAGTTATAATATGAAGACGAATAGGGAGGCAAACAATAGATAAATCAATCATACTGACATTGGGAAAGTAGTCATAATTTGATCTACCGGGTCGGCAATTTTTAATGCCCAATTATTTTGTAATTAAGTTATTGTTGCTGCTTCCAGTATATGCATTTGTGTAAAATAGGTCACATACGAGCATGCTTGCTCTTCCATTAAAGAAACGTAAGTTGCACCGCCATGAGTTTGCGAGGGCAAAGTCTCCCTCCTGCCAAGCAAGGCGCAAGAAAATATAGTTCAACCAAAAGAATTCGCCGGAAATGCTCAGGGCTAACTGTAACTTGGATACCAGCAGATATTGAACCTTCAAGGGTAAAGATGCCGCCTTTCATCTAACACGCTCAGAAGAAGAAATTATCAGATCAAATAGTACAAAACTACTTTTGAAAGCGAGGTGAGATTCAGAAAAGTTAGTATTTCAGTTTCTGACCATATATTTCAGAAGCTATATTTATCACCGTAATTCCAAGAGTTGCAATTTCATAGTATCCTCACTTGTTTTCGCTTAATGAATTTTCTCATATCTAAATCCTTAACAGTGTGACGGAGGGAAGGACCAACCGAATAGCAAACAAGCCCGGTGAAAGCAGCCTTCAGTTTTGTATTATTATATAGTGGACTGGAGGAAATTAGGGTATCCTTCATACGACTCTGGGAGAGATCAATAGGAGAAGCAGTCAAGTTCAAATTTAAGCTGCTATTGGTCACAGATCTTAGGTTGAAGATTCACAGTTTCACTTGGAACATTTTTTTTTTTTCGTATGCATGATACGGGTCCGAGCGCATAACAATTGAGGAACAATAATTATTCCTGCCGTGGAATTTAAATAGATTAATTCAACATGAGATAGGCAAAAATTAAGGTTCCATAGGTACGATCTCGACAGGAAATAACACGAGTCAAATTTTTATCTTTTCAAGCTACCACTGCTCGCAGTTCATAGGGAGAAGATTTGCTGTCTGACTTGGAACAAATTTTAACACTTCGTATGGGTCTTGGATATCGCTGAAGAACAATGCATTTGTTTTGTAGAATTTTTGCAGGTGATAGCCAGTACTATTAAAATTTTTAGTTGCTAGTTGATTAATTTACGTGCTAACGAACAAACTATTTAGATGAGATTAGATAGGCGGCAGTACACGAACCAATAGGCCCATTCCCAAAGAGACGCCAGAACTTAACCTCGGCCCTCTATGAGCTATTGCCATTATAATAGTAGGATATAGAGGACTGGGGAAGCGAGAAGAGAAAAAAAGGGAAGAAGTCAGAAAAAAGAAGGGGGAAAAGAATCTCAGCCAAAGAGATGATCATGAATGCACTCAAGCATCATCGATAGCCGCTGATACGCGGAGCTTAAAGATGTAGATGGAGCTGAAGTGTGAAGAAAACGGATTAAGATGGCCTAGGAAACTTTGGCCGTAAAGAGCTTGCGACTCGTGTAGAAGGGGTTCTTAGCTGTGGAGGATATCTCTCCCAATCTATGTGCTCGATATTTCAACGTGTTGACTGAATCCGCACCAACTGCGTTAGAAAGGAGTCTATTCCGAATGCTGACTACGAACTAGGGAAAGAACTGCTGAATTAAGGTTGTTCTTCGAACTTTATGCTTGAGTTTTTGACCGTTGCTTGGTCTCTTTCAAGAAGTCACGTAGTAGGTACGTCGTTGAAGCCATTCAAATACTTGAATGCTTCTATTAGTTGCCCCCTGAGTCGTCTTTGGTCGAGGGAGATCAGACTCAGTTCGTCTTGGCGACGTTCATACGACTTGCTTCTCAGCTATTTAGGTGATAATAACTTCAAAGCTCGATACACACTCAGATTTGCACTCTACTACAACTACCTACTAAATTGTATTGATTGCCCTTTACCTTTTGATTGCCCATTAATAATATTTCTGTATCAAGTCCTTTGACTTGCTTCGCTTTCCTGCGATCTCAAACTTTAATTATCGCTAATAGCCACTTCTGAGCTTAGGTGACTTTTGTGCTTTTATTTTTAATGAACCCTGATCTGAGTTTTCGTAACTCATAATGTGTATTTTCACTGAACAGATAAAAATCGTCGCTCGAGAGCCCAGCGTCACTAGGAAATGGGTCCAAAAAGAGACTGAGAGAGCTGTGTAACAGATTGCTCCATTACAGACTCAATTAAGTCTTTCTGACTTGCACTCAATTACAAGAAAATAACCCATTTTCTTCATCACACGTGCAGCAGCTCAGTCGCCCCTGTATCACTGGCGTTATGATTAAGTTGAGCAGCTGTTACTTTGCCTGAGACTGACAGATGCAAGGTATAATTTTACGGAGCTGTCCTCTGCTGCAGGGGCTGCATGCAAACTCTGGTCTCACAATCATTGCAGTTTAATCTATACTAGTGGTCCGAGCCGTCATTATATGTATGGCGGCAGAAGATTAGTATTTCACAAACCCCTCCCCCCACCACGTTCTCTCTCGTGCTCTTTAATTTTCAGAGGGCTTCTTGAATGAAAATTCAGTATTCTGCCTCAAAAACTGGATATATATAATATGGCACTGTCAAGTGGTATCTCCTCGTAGCACCTCTGAACATGTTCAAACACGGTCCTGCAGGCGAGCTCCGTTTCATCTGCTAGAGTTCCCGAGTGCGACTCACATATCCAAGATACCGTCTTCGGCACTTGAAGTTCTTTGTATCTGAGTCCCGTAGAGCGTGACAGAAAAGATAGAATATTTTTTATAAATAAATTAATAAAAACACGACGTGGAGTGTAAGATAGTACTGATAATAATTGAGCCTGTCTTTCTGCTAGTTAGTAAGTGCAACCGTGACATTTTCAACACTATTAGATAGGGGAAAAGCAGGCTATCCACCGCATCCTTGATACGACCTAAGAAGGGATTAATAAGAAGAAGCCAAGTTCAAGTTAAGCTGCTACTGCTCGCACGTCAAGATCTTAGGAAGCTGATTCACTGCCTGACCTGGAACATTTTTCAACCTTCGTATGCATGATACGGGTAAGAGGGGACCATAGTTGATGAAAATTATTTTTTCTGTAAAATTTCCTCAGGTTCCTTCAGTATTGATCGGGGAAAATTTGGATGATACGGGTCTCACAATAACTCAGAACTGAAGAACATTGCTCTGGTCTGTCAATTTTCCCAAGTTCCAGCTAGTACCTTCTATAATACGTGTAAAGCTACAAAAATATGTAAAGTATATATATGTATATACACACACTTACTGCTTACTAGACTGTACTTGATACCCCATTCTTATCAGATGACTTCGGTGCCAAGATAATTGAGGAAATTCTAATCAAATAGGCGTATTTTTTAAACTATGCCAGCGATATACCTCAAACAGAAAATAGCTGTTTGCGGTGGGGCAAGTAAGTCATTTATATGAATAAACACACATTCCTCAGCAATGGTATCGGTAAGGGTCAAAACAACAACTCTAGATTATTTTGGTGTCCTCACATTCAATGAGTGTCACCCATTACTTACCTGCATTTGCGAATTCTTATTTCATGTTCATCAACGCCTTCTTAGCAGTTCCGAGAACAGTGGGCAAATATCCATGTATGAGATGCTGTGCGAATGGTGGGCCTGCTAAATTTGAGTTACTCGTTTCCCATTTCATTACTGCCACACTGAAGAACAAGTATGAAGCTGATGTTGGCCCACAGCTTCAAAACAGAAGTTATGGAATGTATAGGAGCTGTATAGAAGTTTCCAGATAACAAATACGGTGGCCGTAGCGAGCACTGATGGCGCATGTTGCTGGTGCATCGCTGTAACGTTGACTATGAAAAAGTAGGTATACAGAGGGACTGTTATTACTTTCAATGGCCAGAAGAGACTGTACGCATATTATTATACTGTCACATGTATTGTCAACTATCTATAGGTACAGTATTAGTTATTAATCTCCTGAAATGACGATGCCACCCAGGTGCATTCATAATGAAGGATTTTTTCGAAAGTATTCTGAGTTTTTAGTCGTAAATCCCAAGTTAGAAATGAATTTTTTTCTTTTTTACGCTTTAAATCAAGCAAATTTCAATATTTTGCGATACATTTTTTAGTTCTTTCCTAATTGGTAGCTATGTATGAGTATTAATTTTTTTGAGAATTCTGCTTCCGCAAGTGTCAGTTACTTCTATATAACTTTGATAGTAAAGAAATTGTCCTTTCCAATTTTTTAAAAGCTCAACTCAGTTATTATTAATTCGATTTTTCAGCAGTTAGAAACGCTTGACGCAGTGTTCCAATACCTCTATATAATTTTCTCGGACTGTCATAGAATCTGCAGATACTGCATCATATTTCTATAAGTTGTCTGCATGTCTATTCCGAAATAATGCTCCTATTGTTACTGCAGCTTCAATAGCAACGTGGGATCTTCTTTAGAGCTGCACTCGTTAGTATCAGCTCCATTCAGCTAGGGTAGACTGTATGCAATTACATTTTTTTGCAGCAATGTGGCGGCAACGTGCCAGTCTGTAATGTGTGGAGATATTGCCGAGAGCGGTGAAGATCTTATACCGACTTTCCAACGACCGTGTCAGGAATCGCTGAACAGTTTTGTAACAGCCTCAAGTTGACGGAACACATTTGTTTTCTCTTTTTATTTTGCGTGCAGAATCAGTGGAAGCTTGTGCAGGCTTACAGAATTTTCCAAGCAACAGCATCCCTTGTCTAGCATTGCATTCACCACTTAGCTCCTTAAGAGGAGGCAGTCTGTCTCTCCGTCTGTCCGCCGCGCTGCGGATGATGAGCATTATTGTTATTAAAATGAATCCGTATAGTGGCTGCACTTGGAAGATGAAATTCACTGACAATGTCAAAGAGGCACGTTACAGATGTTAGGCTGTTTGAGTAGAAAAGACTTAAATAACATCAGTTTCTCAAGCAGTTTTTTATTACACTGCTGCGAGTGATATTTCCCATTGGTTGATCATGTAAGATCTTTGGCGTCCATAGTTTTTCCCACATGCACGTATGGAAAAATTTGTCAAAAAATACTTAGCTTCTGCTGCTCAAAGCTTGAAAATTGTTTCGTTGCACAATGAAAGTCATTTTAAATTCAGAATTAGTGAAGGTATCAATTTCAGCAATTTTTTTTGTGCTTGCAAATATTGTTATGTTTTATAATAAAGGAAGTTATACGGGCACGGAAAGACTTGGTATTGGCCATAAATGGACGCAACTGTAACTGCAATCTCATTATGTTTAATATAGTGGCATTTCCTTCCAGTTATTGAAAAGATATTCAACTTATTCGTGTACAACAGAGCCAACACAAATTGAATATTAATGCACAGCAGGGCTGGTACGCAAGTAATTTATATATTTTTGCAAATTGTTTGAAATTGATTTAATACATAAACGCGCCAAAAGGTTATTGGATATTTTAATATGGGGCAAATATTCAAATCCAGCTAACTACAGGCGTCGCAATAGTTTTAATCAAGCAAAATTGAATAATGAAGTTTTGACAACAAAATTAGTGAATACGAACTATTAAGTCCAAGTTTGTCATAATTATTAAGTTTCCTTGAATCCCTTCAAATTTTGACATTTTCCAAGTCTCAATTTCAGAATAAATAAAAGAGCCAAAGCGAATCTTAAAATCATATTTGAATAAAATGCGTATAAATGAACGTTTCGGGCCTATGTACTGCCCATCATCAGCACGAAAATCTGTAAGAATACACAAAGAATTAAATGAAAGGAGAATACACAAATCGTCCGAAGTCTAAACAAAAACAGTTACAACCGCTAAAAATCTCAATAAAAAAAAGAAGAAGAAAAAAGAAAAAAAAAATCGAAAAGTACTAAAATCAAGTAATGATTTGCAATGGGTATGAACTCTGGGAATCGTTTAACTCTGGTTTGGATTTCGTAATATGCAAGGACTCTAAAACTCTAAGGTTGATAAAACTGTTTGCACTGCCTATTATTTTAAAACTGTCTTCCTTGACTACACCATTGCACTGTGTTGCATGATCCCTAACGCTAGACTGAACAGGATGCGTTAAAATATTGCCAGTTCTCGGACTCCTTCCCATGTGATCATGCGCTCGCACACTCAAGGCACGGCTAGTGCAGCCTATGTACCTAGACGTACAGTGTACNCAGTGGGCGAAGGATGACTGCCACAAAAAAAGTGATTAGCACCCAAGTAAGGGAATAATGGCTGCAGTCAACCCCAGAAACCCGACAAGCCGAAGCTACTGACACCGAACCATGGGCGGTACGTACAGAGTTTGTAGGGTTAACAGGGGAGTCACTGACAAGATTTAGAAAATCATAGAATTTTCCATATTACTTACCTGCATTTATTAATTCTTATTTCATGTTCATCAACGCCTTCTTAGCAGCTCCGAGAACAGTGGGCAGATATCCATGTATGAGATGCTGTGCGAATGGTGGGCCTGTTAAATTTGAGTTGCTCGTTTCCCATTTCATTACTGCCACACTGAAGAAAAAGTATGAAGCTGATGTTGGCCCACAGCTTCAAAACAGGAGTTATGGAATGTATAGGAGCTGTATAGAAGTTTCCAGATAACAAGTACCGGGGCCGTAGCGAGCACTGATGGTGCATGTTGCTGGTGCATCGCTGTAACGTTGACTATGAAAAAGTAGGTAAACAGAGTGACTGTTATTACTTTCAATGGCCAGAAGAGACTGTACGCATATTATTATACTGTCACATGAACTATGAACTATCTATAGGTACAGTATTAGTTATTACTATCCTGAAATGACGATGCCACCCAGGTGTATTCATAATGAAGGATTTTTTCGAAAGTCTTCTGAGTTTTTAGTCGAAAGACCCAAGCTAGAAATGAACTTTCTTCTTTTTTACGTTTTAAATCAAGCAAATTTCAATATTTTGCGATATATTTTTTTACTTTTTTCCTAATTGGTAGCTATATACGAGTATCAATTTTTTTAGCACTCTGCTTCCGCAAGTGTCAGTTACTATTATTATATAACTTTGATAGTGAAAAAATTATCCGTTCCATTTTGTTAAAAGCTCAACTCAATGCTTATTAATTCGATTTTTCAGCAGTTAGAAACGATTGATGCCGTGTTCCAATAGCTCTATATAATTTTCTCAGACTTTAATAGTAACAACAAATACTGCATCATATTTCTATAAGTTGTCTGCATGTCTATTCCTATATAACACTCCTATTGTTACTGCAGCTTCAATAGCGACGTGGGATCTTCCTTAGAGCTGCTCTCGTTAGTATCAACTCCATTCAGCTAGGGTGGACTGTATGCAATTACATTTTTCGCAGCAATGCAGCGGCAGTGTGCCAGTCTGTAATGTGTGGAGATATTGCCGAGAGCGGTGAAGATCTTATACCGACTTTCCAACGACCGTGTCAGGAATCGCTGAACAGTTTTGTAACAGCCTCAAATTGACGGAACACATTTGTTTTTTCTTTTTATTGTGCATGCAGAATCAGTGAAAGCCTGAGCAGGCTTACAGAATTTTCCAAGCAACAGCGTCCCTTGTCTAGCATTGCATTCACCACTTAGCTCCTTAATAGGAAGTAGTTTGTCTCTCCGTCTGTCCACCGCGCTGCAGATGATGAGCATTATTGTTAATAAAATGAATCCGTATAGTGGCTGCACTTGGAAGATGAAATTCACAGAGAATGTCAAAGAGGCGCGCCACAGATGTAAGGCTGTTCGAGTAGAAAAGACTTAAATAACATCAGTTTCTAAAGCTCTCAAGCATTTTTTTTTTATTACGCTGCTGCGTGTGATGTTTCCCATTGGTTGAACATGTAAGCTCTTTGGTGTCAATCTCATTATGTTTAATATAGTGGTATTTCCTACTAGTTTTTGCAACGATATTTAACTTATTCGTGTACAACAGAGCCAACACAAGTTGAATATTTATGCACAGCGGGGTGGGTACGCAAGTAATTTATATATTTTTGCAAATGTTTTGAAATTGATTCAACACAAAAAAGCACCAAAACGTTATTGGATATTTTAATACGGGGCAAATATTCAATTCCAGTTAACTACAGGTTTCGTAATTGTGTTAATCCTGCAAAATTGAATAATGAAGTTTTTACAACAAAATTAGTGAATACGAACTATTAAGTCCAAGTGTGTCATGATTATTAAATTTCCTTGAATCGCATGGTCGCAGTTCTGTCTACTGTACAGCGCATGAGAGCTGACCGTGGACTGACAGCATCATCGTTCTTATGGATGGAAATTGTTCAAAAATAATTCAAACGGATATGTTAGAATTTCATTTAATTACAAGCAATTACTATGACGTGATTGTGGATCGTACGTGAATAAACAGTTGAGTATGCAAACAAATTTTGGCGTGACATCATTAGCTACTTTTTTCTATATTACCTACCATGTTAACACTGCACAGATGAAAAATTCTAAACATGTTTTTCCGTCCCCTTTTTAATTAATTACTTGGTGCATTATCAAGGAAATATATGAAGAAGTTATAATCTTTAATCTTGTTTCGCAATAAATTTTCGTTTTCCTGATTGTAGTCTTCTGTGACGCCTTCCCAAAGTAAAACCGTAATCATTTTCAGGGATGCAGCTCCTGTAAACCAAGTTTCTCTTGTTAGTAATCCCGACTGGAATCCGACTTCTTTGTAAAGGTGATTCTTTTGCAGGCTGTTAACAATCATTGCTGTAAAACGAATAGTGTTATTTATAGTAGACTTTATTAGCAATGCTATTTTTACCATAAATTATATTTTGTTGAGTGCTTTATGATTTTCTTTTCGTAAAGTTCTCAGAGAGGATACCTGAAGAAAATGCAGACGGGCATTTTTATTTTCCGCTATTTCTTTCCAAGCTTAATATTTGCTGCAGATGCCATGGTCCAACAAGCTTCAAAGATGACACAGTTGGCTGACCCGGCCATCTCGTCCTCAATATGCCAGTCCTACTTGTCTTTCTGAAACGCAGTTGAAGTACAATACAGAAATCTGCCCAAAGCCATTTGATCGCTTAGAATATACAGTATATATGGTCGGTTATTGAGTGCTCGTTACAGGAGAAACCTTCTACTGCAGCAGGGCTACCTCTACGGAACGCGATACTTTGAAGTCTTGAAGATCACATGACTGCATTTCTCCTGCAGCATTATACATGTAGTTAGTGAGAGATTATTGCCGTTGTGTATTAAAGAAATTCAAATTTTAGTATTGTAAACAAGGTCAAAAGTGTCATGTGCCCTAGAATGATCTGAACGAGTTCCTGTGTCGGCAACTGTAAATGACAAAAATACATAGATATTAAGTGATCTACAGAAGTTTATGAACAGTGCGTCAAAGATTGTGAACATCAGCAGGGACTCTAGAATAGTATCTCATGTGTCTTGATTACCTGCGCCAAGGAGGCTATTTGTCGTCGGGTTTGACTGTTTGTTATTCTATCTGTCTATTATTCTGTCATCAAGATAACTCGAAGAGTTATGGATGGATTTGGATGACATTTACAAGGATTGTTAAGTATGATAGGAGGAGCAGTTGATCAACTATTGGTGATGATCCGTTTGTTCGTTTGCCTTATTTTTGTCAGTGACATAACTCAACAGGTTGCAGACGGATTTTCATGAAATTTGAATGAGTTGTTAGGTTTATTACGGAGAGTAAATGACCAAAATTTGGTGATAATCTATTTGTTCGTTCGTGTGTTTGTTGCTGTGTTTAATTTTCTGCTTGTTAGAGCAATAACTCACGAAGTTTCTAAATGAATCTTTATGAAATTTACAGGAGTTTTTAGTAATGTTAAATGACCTAAATGACTAAATTTTGGTGCTGATCGGCTGGTGGGTTTGTATGTCTGACTTATGTTTGTCGCAATATTTGTTAGCAGCATAACTCAAAAAGTTATGAGCGGATCATCAAGAAATTGCAGAAAGTGTTAATACTATGGGAGGGCACAAATGAATAGATTTTGGTATTGCTACAAATAAAATCCTGGTCTGAGCACCACTTTGAATTTTTCGTTACCAGTGCCTCGCTTCTCCTGTTCTGTATGCTTTGCATGGAAAACTGCTGACATAAATCAACAAAGAGCCAATAATTCACTGCAAAATGCAGCTAAATGAAGGTTAAGAATATATGCATGAGGTTTCGGAAAAGACTAGACCCTAAAAGATATGTTGGAGACAAGGAAATGAGCAAAGCGAAACCTCCGAAAGTAGAAATTTTAAAGCAATTTAACACCATCCAGGCCGTGCTTATTTTGTACTTGCGAAACGACATCATAAGAACGGGTGGTCAACAGCCTAAATTTTTAGTTAAGCACCGGAGTAACTGCTACGAAAGTAGTCATAGTCTAATATTGGGAATTCAAGGAATATTAAAATAACCATCAAATAATAGAAGTAAAGGTTTTGGAAATAAATCCCGTCTTCACTACAATGTGAAAAACCATAATGATAACGAATTTTAATATATAATTAAAATACAGATAAAAATAAACAAACATGGAGGACATAGCAAAGGGTAAGATAATGGTAAAAATATTAGAAAAAGGAAAAAAAAATAAATTCAGGTTTTTGCAATATAAAGGGAGGTACTGTCGTTTAAGGAAGGCTTCTCTTTCAATACATACAGGGGCTCTGTAATTCTAAGAAGGGAAGGATCAGAGGTAGAATCTAAAATAGCAAAATTTGTGATTTGTACTCTGCCATTGCACTGTTCACCGCATAAGCGGCCGGACGAAAATGGGAGGACAGGCTGGATGCTGCCAGTTCGACTACTCCTGCCTATGGGCCAGAATATTTTAGTGTGCAGTAAACGATGGGTGCTACCAATGTATGTAGATTGATGCATAAAAGACACAACTGAACTTATAAACAAATTATCGTCGCATATCAGCAGGAAGTTCGTCTTTATTGTAAAGGAATGACCTGATGGAAAATGATTGGTT
>LQNS02278091.1:68093691-68106596 GCA_001587735.2 Parhyale hawaiensis | reverse complement strand
AGATTTTTCTGGCGGTAAAAGTTAACGTATTGATATTGTTTATGTTGAATTGACGAGGAGAAAACGTAAAAAATATGGGTACCTAATCCAGTCAATACATTTTTTTACATATATATCAGTTCAAATTTTAGACTAAAATATCCAAAAAGGGAAATTTGCCGTTCACCTCGTTTTCCATGGAAAATTTAATGCTGGATGTCTGTTGTTTAGATAATCTGACATCAATTTTGCATGCGAATCTTCGGGAAAGAGGAGAAATTAATGTGTCTTCCGCGTAGCGTTGGTAAGAAAGAAACTAAGCCGAACTGTTAGGGACACTCGGGCAACCATTTGTTCTCGTGGAAGCAGAGTACAAAGGGTAAATTTTAT
This sequence comes from Parhyale hawaiensis, assembly GCA_001587735.2. Taxonomy (NCBI): domain Eukaryota; kingdom Metazoa; phylum Arthropoda; class Malacostraca; order Amphipoda; family Hyalidae; genus Parhyale; species Parhyale hawaiensis. The sequence continues at coordinate 68,106,227 of LQNS02278091.1, read as the reverse complement.
GCCCCCCCCCCTGATCTTTCCATTTTTAATTAGAGTTAAAGACTCCCTGTATATACTGAAAAAGAAGCCTTCTATAAACGACAGTTATAATTCCTATCTCCTTTTTGTCGCAAAACCCTGAACTGACGTTTTTTTCACTTTGCACAATATTTTGTCCCTTTGTTATTTTTTACGCTTTGCTAAGTTCTCCATATTTTTTCTTTATTTCGATTCCAATTACGTATTATAATTTTTTAGCATTACTGTTTTCCAGATTGTACTTAAGATGGGAGCTATCCCGAAATGTTGACTTTTACTGCTTGACGGTTATTTTAATATTCGTTGAATTCATAATCCTAGACTATGACTCCTTATGTCGCATGGTGCTTTACTTATTACAAAAATTCTACATTAACTAAGGGGTAGAATGCTGTTGAAGTTAGTTCCTTAGCCTCTACCAAGTGCAGGCGGCGGCGGCAGGACCTCAGCGGGTTGCATCAAACTGACGCTTCAGTTGCGGCCTGGAGGCTGTATGGAGATGAGTGAAGGCGAGACGCTCCGTAGACTTCCGCCACTCGCTTGACTCGCTCACGTAAAGGTTTTTCTTGCACCTTGCGAAACACGACGCATTCGAATAAACGTCTCTTCGGAACCTAGCGGGATATGATGAGCTAGAGAAACTCTGCTGTATCTTGTGAAAACTTTGAATAAATCCAATATATAAGTCTGAAAAGCACAAGGTTTAATTTTAACGATTTAACAAAAACGAGGGGAGATTTTTGATCCTCTTTTGTGGAAATAACTGGTGATTTTCTTGTATATTGAAAGCTTTCTATTTTTATCAATTATGCTGATATGTTTTCTGCCTTATTTGAACAAAACAAAGAACATTTTAGCTGTTTTTCTTCCTCGTTGGTAGTTACTTCATATTAACGCTGGAATTATTTCGAACGTTTAGGTATTAAGATTGCCTACACGGCGCAAAAAATATTATTTACATGCCACTGCAGCCATTATTTTCCATTGTATTTATAAGCAAAATTTATTTCTTCTTTAGTAAATTAAGTGAACGTCATAAAAATTCACATTTTTGCACTAAAACGGCATGCGTTACAGTAGCTACTTTTATATATTAAACTTAGTGAACTTGAAATTCCGGATAAAATAAAGTAATTTAAAATCAGATTTAAAAAATCTCTTTGGTTTCTTAGCCGTAAATTTATTAACCATTTGAAGGAAAAGATGGACACAATTTATATCTTCCTCTCTGAAAAACTAAGGAATGAGAAACAAATTTACCAAAAGTCTAGAGCCTTTAAAAAATGTTCTTGGTCATGAATATTAAAGTTCTATATTGCCTAACTTCATGGGATATGAAATGCGAGTAGAAAAAGCAAGTTTACCTTAGACGATAATACGAATTTTGGTATGTGCCAGATTCAACTATTATTTACTATTTTTTAAATTTTAATCTCTTTAAAATAAATATAACTCCTCTGGTGCCGTATACACGGCAACAAATTTCCCTCAGCTTACTTAGCGCCGCATCCCAGAAACTGCGTACAAATACGGTATTCGTCACTAGATCCCTCTTGTCTCTTACAGTTTTATGATTTAACTATAGAATTTTTAATTCTAGGTATGCGGTGCATGCACTGTCGGTTCAACAGTGTAATAATCGCATACCTGAAAATAAAAATGTTTAATCAAATAATAAAGCTGCAGGAAACAAGTATGAACTGTAGCGAGGACAACCAGTACTTTCTGGGTGAGATATACGTAAAATTATCTGCACTACCTAACCTAGCATGTTAGAATTGTACGCATGGAACCGGTTAAGATATTTTTCCCTAAAATGAGTAGAACGAATGCGCACTTCATTGCTGCACCGCCTGGTACTGCGTGTCAGAAATAGGACACATCACTGTGTACGGCTTTCTATTACGTCACGGGTTACTCACAGGGTATATCTATAGCCTCCTGATGTATGAGAAACAAAAGTAAATGGATTTTTATCTCTAGTTACTGGTATGATGTTTTTTTAATTTATTAGAAAATCTTGAATTCGAATTGCTCGCTAATATAAAAATAATGATTAGTATTTTAACATTCATATGAAGAAGCAAGGGTCTAAATTCTACAGCTACTGAGGATCTACATGTAGTACGGTCGTCACAAGGTTACTAAGTTCTGAGGTGTGTTGTGACCTCAGCATTCTTGTTTGGGCTACTGTTATCTAGGTACAGCAAAAGAAACAGAGAGACTGCCTTATAAATAATATTACATTGGTTTTAAGAGGTCACGTGCTGCGAGACGACCACCACCAAGGCGCGGGTATTATTCGTGTAGCACAGACAATTTTGAGGACATGGCTGTAGCGAGCCTCTGCATGGTGGCCATACGCGTGTTGATCCATAATGAAGGCTATGCACAAAATATAAAAAAAAAATTAACAGTTGAGCCGCATAAGTAGCGAAAGTGCATTGGGAAGTTTGTAGAGTTTTTTGATACGCGGTTGGAATGAAACGAAATAGGCTTTTGCAACTGATGTGGCTACATCACTGGGCTATTTTTTTTTCATAGATTAAAATTATTTCTTTATAGGCTAAATTAGCTAATATAACAACAGCTCTCCATCACATGCTGGGAAAGTTACCGTTGTCATCATCATCATCATCATAATATCAACATCATTATCATCATAACAAAGATAATAGTATTATTAATAACAGTAATAATATTGATGATGAAAATAATGCTAATATTATCATGGAATAATAATCACAAGCTTGACGAAACACGGGGAACAATTACCATACGTGGAGAGCAAGTAACCTCCCTCGTCTGCAGTTACTGCCTCAACAGCGGTACACACTGTAAACAAGTTCAACTTCATTTGCTTACTATTTCTCTTTTTCTATTCTCAATTTCAAACCCTCATCAGTTTATGTTTGCTTGTAAATTATGCACGAAAAGTAACAAAGTCATCAGAGACCCTGACCTATCACATTTTCACACAGGGTCATAGGCAAGTGAGTACATCTCGGAATTTATATTTGCAATTTAATTTACATCAACATCAGAGTTGACTAACACTGATGTGAACAATAACATTGCCACTTAAAATACAAATAAAGTAACGTCTATTGGATATCGCCAGGCCGAGATTATCCGCGGAGAACAAGCTAGCGTATTAGACCAACACTCTTATAATTAACTGTCAATATTGTGCTTGGTATTGTAGTACAATCACCACAAAGTTTTCCTTTAAGTATATTGGCCTGATTTTTTTCTACAAGCCCAATCAAACATTTTAGGTCGATTATGTGATATTACGTAATGACGTTTGCTACATACTCGTAGACATCAATAAATGATTATGATTTCTTGCGGGGTATCTGTAGTTTTCGCTTAGATAATCACTGTCTACGTAAAAAAAAAACAGTGCCATCACATGCTAACAGCGAATATCCAAACTAGTACATTCCTAAAACTATATTTTCTGATTTACCAAATTCATCATCAATTAAGATATGTGAGACAGTGAAGGGAACATTTGTCAGCGTTAGAATCATAAAATCAAACCCGTGAGCCTAGTAGAAATGTACTGAAGGTTACCTTAACAAGCCCCGACGTCGCACACTGCAGCTTATGTACACTTCTCAGAATAGTCCCACCAAATTGGGCCCTCAGTAACCGTCACTACAGCGAGAGTTTTTCCTAAGTGCCATTGTCAGAAAAGTCGAACATGGACTTGCCATAGACCCGCTCTACGGTCTCATCTACACAGGCACTTTCGATAATTTTACGGGCATAAAGCGAACAGCTTATGATTATAGCGATGTCCGTTGCTGTTGAGTCTCTATTTGCTCAGCAATAAGCGCCTTCATTGAATTTTCCTGGTTGCAATGCGGAGGTAATATGAAGCCATGATTTCGTAAAGTTAACACGCAAGGCTTGCAGTCTGGCACGTCCAGAGCACAAATATGCTTCGAACAACGCGGGAATTGTACAGTGGAAGGATTGTTCAAATTAATTTAGAGCTGCCTTCAGGCGCTCGCAGTTGGATATTACTGGATGACAGTCAAATATTAATTAATTATTACAAGTCATATCTTGTCGCTCTCACCTCTACAGCTTCATATGAAAATACAGTAAATGTGCGAACAGCAGCGGAATTCGAGTCTCAGTGTTCAACTTGACACAAGATTGTGTTAAAAATAGAATATGAAATTCATTGCAGCGACTGACTTCATAGCAGCAGGGAGAAGCAGCTACAGTTTTAAATTTCTCATCTGTCTGCTCCGCAGTCTCCTCATTTTGCTTAAATCAACAAAATTAATTCAGTGCGTGTTTTCGTTTCAGTGCAAAAACTTACATAAAAGCAACTTGGATGCGAGAAATTTATTTTGAAAGGTAGTGGTTGAAAAAGCAGCTTTAGCAAACTTCTAGCTACAAAAGCATCGCTACTTAGAAGACTGGTGAGTACTGTACGCAGTATTTATAATCTACTTCATTGGAAAGTTTTAGTATTAAGAAAAGAGTCATATTGGAAAGTGATGAAATGTGGTACATGCGTCGGCACATTATTATTTTGCGCTTTATACGCACGTTTTTTTCATTGGTGCTGTTGAGACTGCGCGTTTTTTTTTTTTAAATCGTTCATACTTGCGGTCAAAATTGTTGGCGAAATTTTAACTTGCTCTTCTTTCTTGTTCACGGGCATAAGCTCGGTAATGTTATTTTAAGCATCAACTCGGTTTGCTCATTGGATAAAGCTTCACTCATATGATCATGCTACATTAGCCAATATACCAGTTTTGATACTGGAAATGCAATTGCACGATCGTGCTACACTCCCCAGTATATCATCTTCTAAACTTGTAATCTGATAAAGGTAAAGGTAAAGTCAACTTAGACCACACCCTCACCTGGGAAACCCACATGCACTTATTTGTGCTGCGGGTATAGGCACACTGACCCCAAAGGAGTAAGTGTAGTTGCAGTCGAGCTCGGGTCACCAAGAACTATGGCGCCAATTTGACGGAAGCAACAAATGACCCGACATCCCCCACCTCCTTTATCTCCGAGGAAGGTAAGTTCCATCACGGCGTAGTGCATGCACACAACTGCCGAGTCAGCACACCTACTGTAGATCTGCACAGAACTCGCGTGCCTGCGAGCGATACAAGGTGCTAGAGCTGCGAAAAGAAGCATGCTTCTACCCTGGCCATGCTCCATAGTGCAGTATATACTGCAGGTTTCTATACTAGATCGAAATGCATTTGCTTAGTCATGCGTAATTATCACGAAAAAAAAATAAAAATAACTCCTGTAAGCAACATTTTGTTTTGAATTTTTGTTAACTTGCTAAGAAAATGGTTAAACTTCAGTTATTCTCTCCTGCTACTCCATCACTGAAGAAAGTGCCCTGAAGCCAACATAGCTTCTCCAGTAATAACTGTAAAACTTACATTAGCTGTATGACGGGAGCACACTGAGACTGGTATTTCCCTCCAGTACACGGCAAGACGTGCTGGTAATGGAACAACGCGTTCTTCAGTGACACCTGGCGTGAGCCTCGTTCTCTCCCTTTAGACTACCCTGACGCCACAGTCAGATGCGCATCACTGGGAACGGTCGTTCGTTCTGCGAATGTTTTCGTTTACCTGTAGGCAAGTCGAGCAGAGAAATGATAGCTCAACTTTGCTCGAAATTGTTTCAGCAGATTTTAGCACTGGGCCAAAACATCGGCTTACGAAATCTATCGCGATAGACCATCCGTTGGTGGTACCAAATTCAAACTCTTACAGATGGTGCAGCCTATCTAGATCGTAGACCACAATAAAGTGTTGCCAGATCTAAAGCACCGCTAGCTGTCGCATCACTTTATTTTGTCGCAAAAAGGTTAGAATCTGAGAGCTCATTTGAAGTAAAGTAATTTTAATCATAAAATTCAATCTAACTCTATCAAATGGTCAATTCTCATGCCTGCCTGATGGCAACATCAGAAATTCCGGAAGTGACTAGGCGCGCGAAGTGTGGCGAAGAACTTCTTGCTCGTTGTGCCGCGGTCCGGACTGTTTCTTAATGAGTTCCTAAAAGTGAAAAAATGAAGTTCGTAAAAACGTGCATCATTATTCGAACACCCGCTCAACGAATCTAAAACCCATCATATACAAGCTTTGAAGGTAAGCATGCAGANGTTACGAACTATGGCGCCAATTTGACGGAAGGAACAAATAACCCGAGACCCCCCCCCCCCCCCCCCTCATCTCTGAGGAAAGCAGTTCTGCCACGGCACCGTGCATGCACACACAACTGCTGAGCCAGCACACCAAGATCTGCAAAGAGCTCGTGTGCCTCACGGGGCATCGAACGAGCGATACAAGGTGTTAGAGCTGAGAACGGAAGCATGCAGCTACCGTGGCGGCATTTGCTTAGTCATGCGTAATTATCACGAAAAAAAAATAAGTCCTGTAAGCAACATTTTGTTTTGAACTTTTGTTAACTTGCTAAGAAACTGGTTAAACTTCAGTTATTCTCTCCCGTTACTCCATCACTGAAGAAAGAGCTCTGAAGCCAACATAGCTTCCCCAGTAGGAACTGTAAAAACTTACATTAGCTTTATGACGGGAGCACGCTGAGACTGGTATTTCCCTCCAGTACACGGCAAGACGTGCTGGTACAGGAACAACGCGTTCTTCAGTGACACCTGGCGTGAGCCTCTTTCTCTCCCTTTAGACTACCCTGACGCCACAGTCAGACGCGCATCACTGTGAGCGGTCGTTCGTTTGGCGAATGTTTTCGTTTACCTGAAGGTAAGTGGAGCAGAGAAATGATAGCTCACATTTGCTCGAAGTTGTTTCCGCAGATTTTAGCACTGGGCCAAAACATCGGCTTACGAACTCTATCGCGACAGACCACCCTTTGGTGGTACCAAATTCAAACTCTTACTGATGGTGCAGCCCATCTAAATCGTAGAACAGAATAAAGTGTTGCCAGATCTAACGCACCGCTATCTGTCGCATCACTTTATTTACACTTAACTTTTTTTGTAACTCGAGGACTCAAGGGGCTTATACCTCCACCAGGCAAAGGAATATTAGCAAAAAATTTAAATTGGTCCTGGAACTACGATTTTTTTCTTCATCATCACCACCACTACTCGCTAAATTGTGCCTTTTGACAGTAATAACAGGCTCTCGAATTTTCTTGAAGATCCTTCAGTAGCTTTTTCGAGTCATGTTCTGGCAAACATTTTGACAAGCATTAGTCAAACACAAAAACATACGAACGGATCATCACCAAAATTTGGTCATTAGTGTCTTTTAGCATTTCCTAGAAATTTCATGAAGATCCGTTCATAGATTTTTGAGTTACATTACTGACAAACATAAAATAAATAAGGAGATGAAGAAACGGACAAGCAGATCAACAACAAAGTTCGGTCATTGCTTCTAGTAACTACACCAACAATTCCTGAAAATTTCATTAAATCCGTCCTTAATTACCTCCACCAAGTAGGTTATGTATTCGTCGGGTTTCTCTGTCTGTCTAATTGTCTGTCAGTCTGGCTATTTATCCGTCTGTCACCAAGATAACTCAAGAGATATGGATAGATTTTGACGAAATTTAAGGGATTCTGAGGAATGTTAGGAGGAACAGATGATTAACTTTAGGTGAAGATCCGTCCATCCGTTTAATTGTTTGTTTGTCTGCCTCATTTTTCTCAATGCCATAACTCAAAAAGTTATGGGAGGATTTTTTATGAAATTCATATAAGTTGTTAGGTATATCACACAAAGTAAATGACCAAATTTTTGTGATGATACGTTTGTTTGTTCGTTTGTTTGTCACTATTTTTAATTTTGTGCATGTTGGCACAATAACTCAACAAATATTGAATGGATCTTTATGAAATTCATAGGGGTTGTTAGTAATATTAAAAGACATATATGATCAAATTTTGGTACAGATCGGTTCGTTTGTTAGTATGTTTGACTGATGTTTGTCATAACGTTTGTTAGCTGCCTAACTCAAAAAGTTATGAATGGATCTTCAAGAAAATTGCACAAAAGGTTACTACTATCAAAAGGCACAAATGGTTAGATTTTGGAATTAATACAAAGAAAACCATGGTTTCAGAGACAATTTAAACTGTTTGCTACCGTTGCCTCGCTTGGCGGAGGTATGCGCTCTCGGAGTGCTCTAGTTCTTTTTGTGTCACTGCTACCAAGAAACAAAGAGGCAGACAAGCGAACGATAGAACGGATATTCACCAAGGAATAATCACCTGTTCCTCCTAACATACCTGACAATCCCTACAAATTTCGTACAGATTCGTCCAAGTTACCTTGGTGAAAGACAAACAAATAAACGAACTAAAAGTAAAACTCAATGAAACGTAACATCCTTGCTGGAGGTAATTAATTATACGTTATTTACAGTATATACCTCGTAGACAGATTAGTATTACTCTACGAACCAACGAACAGCAAGCCTGAGGCATTGAGGGATGCGTATCTGAGCAACGAGCCAACTTATTTGTTAAATTTCCTAGAAAATTTTTGTTCGTGAAATTGTACGAGAAACGAGATTATTTATCTACTAAAAATTGAAGACCATTGGCAGCGGGGAAAAGGCTATTCTCCGACAGCGAAACACAAATATTTTTCTCTAACATATAAAATTACACTAATTTAATGTCCTCTGTATCTACAATAAAATTAGCAGGAATCTGAAATTGAAGTTTTTTGTAGTCAGCACTGAAAAACTTCAGAGCAATAAAATGCGGCTTCTCGGAGGCCGAAAGAGGGCCTTTAGAAATGGAGGTTTTGTTGAGCTAATTTAGCACAGCAGGAGAAATTGAACGCATCAAGTGTTGCGAGCTTCAATGCAAGCCTAATTCTGAAGTGGGCTACTTTGCCAGAAATAGTGGCCACCGGTTGTCGCTTGGCAGGCGTATGAGCCTGTAGAAGGTGAGTTGTGTGAACCCCATGCGAGGAAATGCGTATGAAAGGCGGATGAACCCCATCGAGCCAACGGCAACCAGAGAGGAGATCACCTCGCTATTGCCATAGCTATGTGCCCGGCATTCCACAGTCAGCTCCTCTCCCTACCTCTCGATGGCACAATCGAGTCTCTTTTTCCGATTTTTTGTCTTTCTTTCTCATCTTTTTCCCTTTTCTTGTTTTTCCTCCGTGCTAATCCAGTGCTGTGAGCAGCAAGGCCATGGGAGGTTGGTGGAGGCACCCACATGTACACCGTAACTGTCGTCCCCCATTACCTGGCAAACCTGGGGGTTATGTAAGCCTTGCTCGGTAAGCAGCTCTGCCGATTGGACCGTCCTTCTGCTTCTGCTTACCCCTTGTTCATATGATTTTTCTTCTTCTCCTTTTTATATATCTGCATATTACTTTATATATATTTCTGTTCTATTCATTTCTCATTTACTTTTTTGTAGGGCTGTTGAAAGTAACCCGGGACCGGGTCAGGCTCGGGGGTGTCGTCTCCTGTATTGCAATGTTGAAGGACTGCAGGCGAACATGTCGCATTTTGGCTTTGTCTCCCGTGTGTGGATGTCGTGTGCTGTTCTAAGACGTTGGTGACTGGTAGAAGGCACGACGCTGAGCTGGCCTTGGCGGGTTTTCAATCACCTTTTTGCAGGCCATGGGGATCGGGGCTGCACTATTGTCGGTGTTACCCCATATACAGTCGCAGTGGGTGGTAGGGTTCCATCGCTTATTTGCGATTTTGTTTCCGAACGAACGCAAAGTGTGTCTGTTGACGACGTTTTGTGTATCTCAGTCGAGGTGGTGTCGGGTACCCCTCAAAATAGTGTTTGTACTTGGCCCGCTGTTGTTCGTTCTGAGTACCAGTGACAAGTTCTCTTCGCGGGAAAGCACGTTGTTCAACTATGCTCAGGATTCCACTTTGATAGTAGTGCTTTCCTGGCTTCCCACTGTTGTAAAGTGCTTCATTTGGGTTGTATTACCTGTCCGGGGAAGCTCGAGCGTAAAATTGTAATGATAATAATAATAACTGTTGAGTAGTCTTCGTTGTTGGAGCCAGGATCTCCCACAGTGAGGACGAGACCTACTCGGCTACTTGTAGCACCGATGCTACAACTGAGCGTCTAGGTATCATTGTAGCAGAGCGTCTAGGTATCATTGTAGCAGAGTGTCTAGGTATCATTGTAGCACCAGTGCCCAGCGCCATCCTCAAATGATAGGAAGCAAGCTATTACTTCGTGGAATCCCTGTTTCCTTCAGTCTTTGCATTAAAAATTAAGAAAAAAATATTCACAGTGAAATACAGTCTCGTGTCTATGCTTCAAAGCGTGGGCACCTTAGTCTCCTTTTTCATTTCTTCGATTTTGAAAATTTAGTAGGGCAACGACCTTTTCGCCAATAAATTTTCTTCTAGCTTATCCTTCACATCGGCACAGATAGGCACGAAAGCAATAAATTAAACTGTGTCTTGAATGATATTATAGTGGCCTTATAGACTTTTTAAATTTAGCTTCGCAGTTACAAAATCGTCAACAAGAGAAGGCTATCGTATCTAACGTGCTAAATAATCAAGTCAGGAGAAATTCAAATAGCTCTATAAAAACATTAGTGCTTGCCCAATGCAGAGATTGGATTCAATATTAGATAGCTGGTACTCTGATAGCCAATATTGGAAAACTGGTGCTCTGATAGCCAATATTAGAGGGTTAGTGCTCTGAGAGCCAACATTGGAGAGCCTGTTAGCCAGTGTAAGAGAGTTGGTGCTCTGCTAGCCAAAGTTAGAGAGCTGGTACTCTAATGGCCAATTTTAAAGAACTGGGTGTTCTGCTAGCCAATATTAGACAGCAAGTGCTCTGATAGCCAATCTAGAGAGCGGGCGGTCCGATTGCTAATATTAGATAGCCGGTACCCTGATAGCCAATATTGGAGAACTGGGGCTCTGCTAGTCAATATTAGACAGCAATGCTCTGATAGCTAATATTAGAGAACTGCGCTCTGATAGCCAATATTTGAGAGCTATGTTCTGATGGCCAACATTAGGGAGCTAGAGCGTCAATAGCCCCAGGTCCCACTCTGCAAACTGCTGCCAGACGTTCCTACTCATTTCTACGCCTATTATCGCAAAGTGGCAGAGCGCGTGTAGTATGCAACTAACTCCGATCTGCTTCACTAAGTGTAATGAATTTTTTTTATAATTTGAAAACTTAACTCAAATAGCTACACCAGAAAACGTCTCTCCACCAATTATCAAAGCCGTACCATTGAATGCCGCGTCTTATTTTCCTGGAGGCTTAGTTGAATCGAAAAATAATGTTCAAAATTTCAGAGAGTTGTCCCATAGGAGCATATTTGTTTTATTCTGAACTAAATATTGAAGCTGCAATTGTGTGTCTCAGCGTTCAGTCATTTTCCAAATTATTATGTCAAAACGTACTTTGGTGTTACAATAATCTCAACACCTTTTCAAAGTAGAATAACGACAAGGCAGTTCTATGTAGACTATCGCATGAGCGTTGCATAGCGTCCATCACGCTCAGCATGATGAGCAAGCAGTGATCAGTATTATGACAGTGCTAAGAAGCTACAAAACCGCACTGTAAAAGTTTTGACTTGTCTGCTGTAATTATTTCGCAGGAAGCTTACACATTTCAGATACGCGCATGAAATATCCTCGAAGTATTTCTGACTGGACTTCGTGGCTTAAGGTTATAGTCAGTATGAGAGAAGCGAACAATAAGGTGTCAGAGGCCTGCCGTTCATCAGAAATTTTTAAGTCGGTAATTAACCATGGGAATTTTTGCTATGCCAGTGATTACAGACCGCAGGCGACCTCATTCATTGCTACGTTAAGGTTACTTGCAACACAATTATAGTTCACTACCATCCTTTCTGTTCAATAAAAGCTAATAAGCTTTTCACTGACTGTTGTCGACAAGGTTAGTTTCAAACTTAATAATGCCAGCTATATATATAGAATTATATTATAAGTGCACAAACTTCGATGTGGCTGTCAGAAGATCCTTTACGGGGCGTAATATCAATGTGCTCGGTCATCTAAACCGGTAACAATTAATTTACATTGGCATTTATTTACTGTATTCTGTACTGTAGAATGATTAGTTCATTGAAGGTACGTTACTTGCATGTCTGGTAGTGCAGAAATACCTGGAGCCAAAACCATATACGAAGCGGTATCGGCTAGATACCTGTAGTGCTATATGTGAATACAAAAAACAATTAACGGAATTCTTTTCTTTTTTTTTTGGCGACGAATTTTAGTCTTTAAGCTATGCGCTTCGCATATGTCTGGTGAATTGTATAGGTCCATTTTTTTTTTGACCGCCCACGTTGAACTTGACTGCTTCATTAGCATTACTTTTTATCACCCGCGAACGAAGTGAGAGAGGTGATTATCACCGGCGAATGAAGTGAGAGAGGTGATAATGTTTTCGTTGAAGATTTGAGTATACAGTATAAATATATATATATATATATAATTGTCTGTCCACCTAATAAGTGGTCGAAGGAGTTGAGCAATCATCA
>LQNS02278091.1:68060993-68076951 GCA_001587735.2 Parhyale hawaiensis | reverse complement strand
ACGCACATGGGAACAGCAAGTTGGGAAAGAAGAACAGATGGAAGAAAGACCAGTATGAGTTACAGGTGAGAAGGAAGCAAAATGGGTACGAAAGGCAGACAAGACGATCGTGATTACGACCCAACGGGTCACGGGTAGTCTAGTATATACTTAAATCTTCAACGGAAACATTATCACCTCTCTCACTTTGTTCGCCGGTATTAATATAACACATGAATCTCCGTAATTGTGTTTGGTCTTTTGAAACATTTCAAGTCAGACAGAATATACACAGATAAATAATGAAGGAGAGAGACAGCCAGACAGAAAGGAACGGAAGAGTCTGCATCAAGCATTATAATATATGGTTTTTCATGACAAGGAATTGGTATGCCCAACATAAGAAGACTACGAATTAGCTATTACCTAGCTTTGCTTTCTACCGTGCTTCTCTCATTCAAATATTTCAACTCACAATATTGCCTTTCACTTTCTATAACTGAGAAATCTCGAGGCAACTTCAGAGCGTCTCATTAAGGGAGAAATTCAATTAGAGGAATAACTTGATATCGAACGTTACAAAGGACAAAGCTTCAAAGAAACGAGGCTTAGAATATCATAGGCTCTAGGGCTCATCTGCCATCGCTGTTGGTAATATCGTATTCCAGGGTAAGGAAAACAACGTAGCAACTGAAAGGCTGATATAGGAATCAGCACAATGGGAAAAGTGTTTGATTCTTTGTACGAAATGAACTAGAAGTTTTACTTGCTTTGCAGCTCTTGCTTCCTAAGCTATTATGTTCTTAATGTGTTTTGGTGTAATTACATGAATTGGAGGATCAATTAAGATTTCATGTATAGTTAATCTATAAATTCAGTGTGCTTCCTAATTATGGGAATAATTAAATTAGTTTTATTGGAAATGCGAATTTCAGCTGAAAAGAGAAACTATGAGCATGATTATTCACTCAGAAGTAACAGTCATAAAAATGACTTTATTTGTTTTTAGCAAATGTATAGTGCTATAACACTTATCAAATTAGCTTTTACTCGTCAATTCAACGATTATGAGTTGAAAATTCCTAATGGGACTATAGACTCATTCCTAGTGGTGGTGTTTTATTTCAATGGCTTTAGCCCATCTCTTCTCTAGTAAAACAAATCGTTTAGTTACTGAAATCTGACCTTTAAGTGCCAGCGCTGTAACGCTAGTGACTAAACGTGGCAGTGCTCGTTACTAGTGATGGTCGGATGTCATTTTTTAACATCCTCGGATGCGGATCTATAATCGGATTGACAGTTCCGACATCTGCAGATGCGGTTGCAATTGCGGATATTGCCATCTCGACATCCGCGGATGCAGATGCGGATATTCAAAAGAGGTACGGATGTTCCGCAGATGTGGACATTCGCCCCACCACAAACACACACAACCTCTCTCGGCGGCAGTTTGCACGACACTTAGGAAGAAAACTAAGATGGTGCTTCGTTGACAGGCACAGCGCTTGCACACATTTCAATCCAAATGAGAAGTCGTAATTTACAGCACTATGGAAGAGTTTAGTGTACAGTGATGAACCTGCACATCCGCGCCTCCTTTGCTGCGGATCTTTTAGCGAATTTTTCAGTTCTGACATCCGAGGGTGCAATAGCGGATGTTACCATCTCAGCATCCGCGGATGCAGATGGAGATGTCAAAAAAGTGCGGATGTTCTGCGGATGCGGATATTCTCCCCATCATTACTCCTTACTGACACGGCAGCCTCGTTTCGATTATGGGTGAAACTATCACGGTTTATTTAAGTTTACTGACGCGGCACACGAATGGACTGCGAGTGTGCTGAGACAAAAAGCTAAATAATGGTCACGAAACACTAGCTATCTTTGAACGTCGCATTTGAAACACTGATAACGAAATACGTACTTGCTTTTTTCGTACCTACTTTAGAGGTTACTGGTTTAGGTGCAGGTGGTGTCACGCTCATCATCTGTCATGTTCCGAGGCCTCTCTGTGAAGTTTGTCTCCAATATGCAGTTGACCAACATGAAAACTTCTTTTCTATTTGTATTTTTTTTTTTTTGCTGGACTTAAAGGTGCCAAAGAAGAACTAACAACGAAGTGTCTCCATGGTGCACGTAGCCGAGAAGAACTGTTTTTTTTTTCTGTGGTTCGTTTGAAAAGAAAAAAAAAATGCTGCCAATGCCGCAGACCACAGTCTTTCCTCGCGTATATCACTGCGCAGCTTTCGACCAATGTAAACACAGCTCTGGGTCTGCAAAAAGGTTTACTACAATGTTAGTTGTTATATCAGCCGGCTTAGCAAATGCCACTAGTTAACTTTGTCTCGCATTTTCAAGTTTTGAGTGAAAAACTACTCAGAAAGTACTTCACTTTTTGCTGCTCAAATGAGTGCAGTAACTCAGTCAAACACCACGTGGGATTAGCGTCTGGGGTGGGCGTAAGAGTCCGACAAGTTGTCGAGTTTTACGATCGCATACCGATCATATCAGCGGTATTTTTACACGCCGGATACAGGAATGGACGTAGAAAATTCCTGGTATTTGTAACATACCTCGACTTGAAATTTACCAGCTACAAATCACGGCCACCGCGGGAGTTAGCTCGCCTGCCAGCTCTATAACAGCAGAATGAAAAAAATCATTCCTGCCCCACAAAAGAATATCTACCACAATGGCAACATTTTTCTGCCCATTTTCTGAGGAAGAAATAAAAGTGTCGGAGGAAAACTTTGCCTCCGCCCGTTGTAAATGACTGGCCGAGACTAACAACAGAGGCAGTGGCATTTTTTGCTACAGTGCTCGGGCTCGCGTCCCATCAAAGGGAAGTTGTGAGGCAATGCAAATGTCACCCGACAGCACCCTACTTTTTGCTCAAACTTTTGCTTGAGTCTCCCTTTATTTTCCGCTTTGCATGCCGGTCGGTTACTAATCAACACATCAAACTCCCGAGTGCTGCGAGCAGGTCAGACATTTTTTTGCCTGCATAACCGCTAGTTTTTGCTTCAACTTACACCGGAAGCAATACAGCGAACTCTCGCACGCTCCAATAGATTTGCTCTCTTCGCAGTTGTACTTAAGTGGACGCTGATATTCAGAGGCGCAGCTCACTCTCAGTTGCAGAATTTTGCTTGCGAAGAAAACAACATTCGCGGGCCAATACTGCAGTACAGTATATGCTGTATATCCTAAGGCAGGTGCACACGATTGTCAAATGAAGGAGTTTCCCCAGCCACACGCCGAATGCGTTGCTGTGTCCGTTCAATAGAGCATAAACCCAATTTTCTTTGAGTGTTGACTCAGTTCGAATTCAAGAGATATCCGGCACTTTATGGGTTACACTTGCTGAGTAAATAAACTTTACTGCTAATACTTCAGTAAGTTTTCAGCAGACGCGAAGTTGTGGTTGACGAGGTCTCAACTAAACAGTCGGACGACTGACGGAGGGAATTCGTTCATTTGATCGTCATGTGAGCCCGGTGTCATCAGAGACACTGTGTTATGGCTACATGCCACAAGAATAAAAACAATAATATAAAAATAGCTGGGAGAGCGGTCCTCCAGCCTCCTCAAGTTGTGTGCCGCCCCCGCCGCCACAAGGGTCTGCAGTGCCCATCTTTGATACCTACTACTTAGAGGTATATAAATTGCTGCTGCTACAGTGTTTACTTCCGGCAATTTGTGGTTCTAAATATAATTGTATGTGATTCAATAAGCTTACAGTTTTTCAAACCAAGGCCTCTGCAGGAAACAGTGCATAGCTCTTATGCTACAACTAGACCACTTGCATATACGTGTAAAGGTAAAGTCAACTTTGACTGCACCCCCCCCCCCTCTGGGAAACCCACACGCACTGGTTTGTGCTGCAGATATAGGACAACTGACCCCAGAGGAGTAAGTACAGCTGCAGCTGACTGAGGGTCGTTATGAACTGATGCACAGTAGTGGAAGGTTCTATGACTCTTGCCCTCTTACCCTCTTATCCCTGGAAAGGTAAGTGTTCTCATGTAGCTGTGCATATGAAGCAAGTTTGGCTCAGCCCGCCGGGTGCCACAAAGACCGCTCGGCTGGTTTGTCACTCGATCTAGGCTCCCTTCGTGCGCCAGTCAAGCACGCACTGTCGGCTACTGCTATGGATACAATATACATATATATGACCTTCGTATCGACCTTACGGTGCTCAGATGATATTAATATTATTACATAGAACCCATTAATTTTGATACCCCGTATTGTGTGACATACTACTTTCTCTTTGTATTTATTAAACCCTATAGTTTTTTCAAAAGCAGGTTATGCTCGAATATGCACTTCGGTGCGTTCATAGTTTACAAGCGTATTATTGGCTAAAATGTTAGCAATACTAACATTCCTCCAAAGACGAATTCTTGTCAGCCACCCCAAATCAGAATAACGAGAAGCAAGGCTAACTTGGCGGGAAACGACCTGTTGTCTGCCAGTCAGCTGCGGACGTAAAACAATCTAATAATTGTCAAGCCAAAATACAATATATTTCCCCAACTCAACTTCAGACAGATGCTCTAGCCCCAGAAAATACTCGTACTGATCTGACACCGCAATCTTTTCCCAGCAATCGGATACTTCAAACGAACCACTGACTCGGAGAATCAATGCAAACACTTGGGTCAAATTCTTATTTTGCAACGTTCAGAGAATAACAAACAAGACGAATGAACTGTAAGCTTTAGCAGCCACTCTTGCGTATGATGTTATCGCACTCAATGAAACATATATCAACCTTTCAAACAAGAATCTGGAAGCAGAGGTCGCATTGAAAGGTCGCAAATTGTTCAATATAGACCGACCCACAGAAACTGGCAGAGGAGGGGGTTCAATCATATATATATCAAGGAACACCTTAATCCCCTCTGTAAAGGATCTGCAGTAACTAAAGAATATGAATTTATCACTACCCATGTTCGTTTCGGCATACGACAGTCGTTAAACATTATGCTTGCCTATAGGAGCCCTCGCAGTTCCGCCGAAAATGATGCATCACTTTACAACAAGATCGAAAATGCGCTGAATACTCCGAAAAAACAATTCTAATGAGAGACTTCAACCTCTCCCACATTGATTGGAGCAACTGTGCAGTCCAGCCCCAGGCAGCAAACTGCTCGAACTCCTCAGTCACCACCACCTGACCCAGCATGTTAATGAACCTACGAGATACGGTAATATTCTAGATCTGGTTCTCTCCACTCCTGATTATGAAATTGTTGACCTCGCTATCCTAGACCGGCTTGGAGACTACAACTTGATTGAATTTACGCTCAAAACTCACAATGAATTCACCGCTAATGCGAGTCGTCTCATTCGGCCAGATTATCGACGAGCGAATGGTCAGGAAATGACAACTGAAATAGGAACAACTGACTTCGATACCCCGATGAGAGACACCAGTGTTGAACAATGCTCTCACATTTTGAAGACGAACAGCCTGAGAGCAGCTGAACGATACATCCCAAATAAACGAGTTAGTATCAGTAATGATCTCCTCTGGATGAATCGGACAGTCAAATGCTGCATTACAAGGCGACAAGTGCGTTACAAAGCTTGGAAGCGTAATCCAACCGAGGAGAACAGGGCCAGTCACATAAAGGCATGCCGGGATGTAAAGAAATAGTCAGGACCACAAAAAGGGAAAAAGAGGTAACCGTGGACACTATGGCAAAGCGCAACCCAAAGGCATTTTATAAATATGTGAATGAAAGAAGAATAGAAAAAGAAACCATAGGCCCGCTCAAAAGACCTGACGGTGCAATCACCAATGATCTAAGAGACAAAGCCACAACCCTGAACGACTATTTCATCTCTGTATTTACTATTGAAAATGGTACGAATATTCCTGAACCGGCACCGATGCAAGTTTCTCCTATAAACTCATGTGTTTTCTCGGAGATCGAGATCCTTCAAGCACTGACCCACCTGAATGTGCACAAATCCACTGGCCCAGATAATCTGACTCCCCGTGTTCTACGAGAAATGGCTCCAGTCATCGTGAAGAAGCTGCTCGAACTATTTAATCGGTCTCTGAAAACGAGAGAAGTTCCACAGGATTGAAGGCTAGCTAACGTGATACCGATACATAAGAACGGGGACAAGAAAAGCCCCAGCAGCTATCGACCAATCAGTCTTCCATTGGTGGTCAGCAAAACTATCGAACGCCTCCTGAAAAAGCGCATCACTGACCGCCTGAGGAAGCATCAGCTCATATCCGACTCTCAGCATTGCTTCTGAAATGGAAGAAACTGCTTAACAAACCTGGACTTTTGCTCAAAAGTTACGGATATTAAAGATGAAGAAAAGGGTGTAGACCTTGTGTATTTAGATTTCCAAAAGGCTTTTGATAAAGTTTCCCATCAACGGCTAATGAAAAAATTGGAAGCCCATGGTATCCAGGGAGACTACTTACGATGGATCGGGGCATGGCTCACAGGTCGGCAGCAGCGAGTGATTACTCAATGATTACTTGAGAAACAATGGTCAAAAACGTGTCAACGCGTTTAAAAATCGTCTTGACATACATTGAGAGAGACACCCCCCTACAGCTAAGGATTCATCCTCCCGGAGTCGCACACTCTTAACGGCCAAAGCTTCCGAGGCTTCCTGCACTTCCGCTCCAACTGCACTGTCTAACATCGTTAACTCCGCATATCAGCGGCTATTGAACATGATTGAGTGCATTCATGTTCGTCTCTTTTGCTGAGACTCTTCTCCTTCCTCTTTTTTTTCTCTTTTCCCCAGTCTTTTATAACATAATGGCAATAGCTCATAGAGGGCCGGGTAAGTTCGGTGCCTCTTTGAGAATGGGCCTGTTGGTTCGTCTACGGCCGCTTATCTAATCTAATTTATGTACCGTTATTTGCAATGACACAATTATCCAGGTTAATTTCTACGAAAACAGAAGCTACGACTACCATCATCTGCCAGCGCTTTGTTGAAACTAACTTCAACTTACCAGAGCTGCCCACATGCGGCCACGCACGACTAAGCGGCAGGAAGACAATATGGCCGAGGATCGCAGGAAATCCAAACCTTCGTCCTATTTTACTACTATCGCTGGTGGCCCGAGAATGGGGCTACTCGTTTGTAAACCGCAACTGTTGCGGCCTGCAATCGACAGTAAATGTATGCCTAAAGTAACCTCTGCAAAAACATCAATAGCTTGGTTGTTTTCCTAAGGACAGGCTGCTGAATGCGCCATCATTTAATTTAAACTCAGTTACAGCTGCTACATAATAATGAGCTTTTTTCCACTATACAACTGCTGTCAACAGATCTTCTATATATTTGTGACGGAATCACTATAGGCGAGGCATGCACATATTTTATGATAAACCATTGCAAGGGCAAAAATTCGTTGTAACTTCACTTCCCAGGTTAATTCACTAAGCTCCCACCTCACTCTGCCTGCGCAGCAGTTTCCCATTGAATTACTTGCAATGCAACGGCCATGGATGAGCAGCGGCGCAGTTTTGGGTCGCAGTACTACGCCCAAAATCCTCATCGGGCTACTGAGAAAACCTGTAATTACTGCACTTTTCATAAGTGCTGAGCCATATTCTTTCCTGAAAGTAGCCTGAAGTCACCGTCTCCCTTGGCAGCTATAGCTATAAGAGCCTCTACACACGCCAGTCCAAAGAACGCCTTTAATTATCGTGTCCGATTACGTGGCTGCGTTTATTTAAATAACATGCACTCTCAAAGAAATTTGAGCAATAATTCAATTCAAATTTGAGGATTTAATAGACACTTAACTACCAATGGGAAATTTATTGACAGTTATCCGATGCCATCTGATGCTGCTCACTATTTATGGTCTGACCATTTTATGAAGGCGGCTTGGTCGAGGTCAAATTCCTCTACAGTAGGGCCAATTCCATGAATATTTCTGAGATTTCTCTATATGCAGTTAGTGGGAGTGTCTTAGACATGGGTCAAAGAAAATCTCAGAATAAAATGATCAGACTATAGTCGTAGGCAATCGATGAACGCTTATAAATTTCCAACTGGGTAACGGCACTTGTTGAGCAAACTGAGCTGAAGGCTAACATTTTACTGATTTTTTGTTAACTCAAGCTGAGTTTACTAGGGCTCAGCAGCACATTAGGACCAATAGCTGAAGAAACTCGTTCTTTTCACTTGCCTGTGCATCAGCCTTTACTATGCAAATTAGTTCATTTGTAGTCCTTTACCAGAAATTGGAAACTGAAGTTACCATATAAGCTAGTGACGTCTTATACATTTTAGTCAAGTGTTTCCATCATTCACCTGTTTTCAGCAATTGTTTGTTACCCCTCTTAATATTTTCCCGCAAGAATGAAGCGACTTTCCTCTTTGACAAGAGCTATTACAACCGAACAATCCAGTAAAATCATTGAAGTGACTATATTCTTGCCAATTATCACCACATAACAGCCCCGGATATGACTGAAGCGACTCGATCTCTCCCTTGTCAACTGTCACAACTAGACAGCCCTTAAGAAAACTAAAGTGACTGCTTTCTTTCGCAACTGTCACCACAAAGCAGCTCTGTAAAAAAACGGACATGACTGGGTTCCTTAGAAAAAGTTAACACAATACAGTCCCGTAAGGAGAGTGAATGTACTGTTTTCCTATAGGCAGCTGTTACATCAAACCAGCCGTTAGACTACTGAATGATTCTCTACATTGGAAACTATCACCAGATCACATTAACGCAAAACGACTGAAGTGGCTCTATCTCTTGGCAACTGTCACCACAAAATAGTTCCAAAAGAAGACTGAAGTGACTCTCCCACCTGGCAACTGTCACCACCAAACATAAACCGTAAGACGACTGAAGTGACTCTCTCCCTTGGCAACTGTCACCACCAAACATATACCGTAAGACGACTGAAGTGACTCTCTCCCTTGGCAACTGTCACCACCAAACATATACCGTAAGACGACTGAAGTGACTCTCTCCCTTGGCAACTGTCACCACCAAACATTACCGCTCGTCATCAGCATGCGTTGCTCCTGGAGATTCTAGCGGCAAAATCTCGCATTTTTCATCGTTCCTCATTGCTAATTAGCCTTCAGAGCTTCACAACTCATTCCCTGAATTAATTAAGCCACTCATTTGTAGTGGAACGCTGATAAAATGATAGTGGGTTTTGTTCAAGATAATTTTCTAGATATTACAGCTTTTTAATGTGCATTCTCAGGGGTGACAGGAGCTTGTTATATACATTAAGTTCTTGCCCGGTTTTACACCTAAGCAAACATGAAGACAATGAAAATAAAGCTGAGCTGAATTATAGTTACGACTAAATATTAATGAGATGGAAAATCAACATAATCAACGAGATATTTTTCCATGTGTTAACCTTTTCTAACTCTCGTGGGTGAGGCCACAGCTCGTTTCCAGAAGATTATAGTTAGGGGAATTACCCAATTGTCGAATTAACTCTATTTCAGAAGAAAAAGTTATTATTTGATAGGATTATTATCTTCACCTATCATATATAGCTGTTTGTTCAGAAATAGTGTTAGTTTTGCAATTGGATAATTCCCATATGTCAGTTCCGAGTGTTTGGGCTACGCCCTTGAAACCTTCAGCATTGTGACGTCACTCCTGTTGCAGCGAGGAATCTTTAGTATTTCCACAATAGCGTGAGGCACTTGTGATGTCACAATTCTGAAGGTTTCAAGGGCATAACGCAAGCACTCAGATATTGCATAACTATCTTCTGTAAATGAACTGCGGTGAGGCCCAGCACTGTACACACATTCACAATGATCTCTCTAGCGACGCCAGTGATAATGGGACTGAAACGTTCTAAGATCTGAATATGTAGGAGATATAACCTCGCAGGAGGTATCACAGATACCTAATTATTAAGTTGTTTTTTTTTTTGTTGTGTTCATTGCAGGAAATAACTAGAACGCTTCGTGGCGTAAGGCCATCACCCGCGGAGAGGGCAAATTCAACGAAGTCATGTTTGATGGTCAGTTAATCATAGTTTCTCAGATGGATGCTGTGTCCAACAAGGCTAGCGCCGCGCTGACCGACCCGTGCAGATCTCTTAATAATAACACAGGGAAAAATGGGAGACCTCGTGGCGTGAGACGATCTGGAGCAGTGGAGGCAAATTTGATCCGGTAGAGGAAAATTCAACCCATCATTTGCATGGCCAGCTAGGACTAGTTTTTTTGGCTTGGGTCACATCTAGGTCAACCCACCAACAACCTACAAAAACTATGAAAATTGCTCAACTCCTTCGACCAGTTATTGGGTGGACAGACAAATATATATACACATAAATATGTATACAAATATATATATACTTAAATCTACCATGAAAACATTGTCACCTCTCTCACTTTGTTCGCGGGTGATAATAATTGCACGTACATAACAATTGCAAACGAGAAAAAAAGTAAAATGAGAGATAGTCCGGGCTCTTGAGGTTGTGTGCGTACATTTCTCTTTCACCGCTCTACCGTGTATTTTCCTCTTCCATATGATGAGGACTTTAAAAAAACGTTGGGTAGAACTTTCGCAACTGGTACATTTTTGATGGGGGCATAAAGGGCTTAAAATGATCAATTGTGGACCGATTGTTCTGAACCTTGTTCAGAATATGTATTTTGAAAAAGAAACACATTTTGCTCACACAACTTTTTTTATTTAGGCGTTAGTTTTTGAGATAATGGCAAATATATATTGTATGTAGCTTTTGGAAATTTCAAAAAAGAGAACTCATGAGTTTTGATGCTAGAAATTGACAGTTTGGAATCCTCGAAACATTCATAACGAAACTTAGGAGCCAAATTTTCCATTTTTGCCCTAGTAATATTTATTATCACTGCTCAAAACTGAATCCCTTGTTTTTTCCCTATATTTTAGTTAGCGATCGAATTAGAAAATGGAGAATCTACCTCTATAGTTTTGTTCGAAATGTTTCAAGGATTCCAATACTGTCACTATTTTTTTCTTCTAGCATGAAAACTCATTGAGTTCTATTCTTTTGAAATTTCAAAAACTACATATATATATATATATATATATATTTATATACATTTTCTATTACCTCAAAAATTAAGGCTAAATCGAAAGTGTAGTGGGGGTAAAATGTGTTTCTTTTTCAAAAATACATATTCTGAGCAAGTTTCAACACAATCGGTCCACAAATGATCATTTTAAGCCCTTCATGCCCCCCTCACAAATGTACCAGATGCGAAAGTTTTACCCAACGTTTTTTTAATGTCATCATCATATGGAATAGGAAAATACATGGTAGAGCTGCAAAAGAGAAGTGTACCCAGACAAACCCTCCCCCTACAGCCTGGACTAAGAGGACAGAGCAAAAACCAAAACGTAGCATGGAGAGAAAGTAAAAGCGAAGGCCACGAGCGAGTAATGAGAGATAGACTGAGCCGCTATGAGGCCTGCAGAGCCGCTCTTACGACGGAGTCAGGATATGGTGAGCTGCTGTACAGGGCAGCCGCCGTCATAATGTGGTGCTGTGGTGTCGTGGGCCACTTACTGCAGTGCACTGTACTTATTGAGCATTATGTAAACACAACAGTGCTTAGTAGGAGCGCAAATACTGCTCAATGTGCACTTGATGCTGCAGTGAGCAATGCCTTATCGATCCAGACGGCCTTCAGAGCGGCATCTGACAGGGCGTCCCACCAGAGAGTTATGCGTAAAGTTGAACTAGTAGGTGTTAGAGGCTCTTTTCTACGCATCATCGGTGATTTCCTCTCATAGTGGAACAGGGAGTTGTCATACTTCAGTTCTGCAGTGAGTTACTCAGGCGAAGCTGCCTGAAATTCACTACGATAGCGTGTTGCAAACTTCGCTGTTCGTACTGTATTGCTTACTGCGGAACTAAGCTCCACTGTCGCCCAGCGCTTGATCATCTGCGCAGTTGACTGCACCTAGAGAGCTTTGGTGGCGACTCCTGCCGACAGGCCAACAATTTCTGCTTGCCCTAACAGGGATTTGAAGCTGATCTCAAAGTGGTGTCTCATGTGTGGCACAGGAAGGTTAATCTCTCTAAGACAAAGTCTATCGTCTTAATATCTACAACGTCACTCTCTGCTCTCACGCCTTTGACTCTCGATGACATAATTGTTTGTCAAGTTCAGAGAATGCAAATCTTGGGGTTACGATTGATACGAAGCAGGCATTTAAGAACCACATTCGAAGTGCTGCTGTCTCCGCTTCTCAGAGGCTAGGTATTGTGACGAAAGCGCTGAGGGTTTGTGCTGACCCTAAGCTTTTGAGCAGGTGTTGTCGGAGCATCCTTCTGCCTATTTTTAAAATTCAAAATCGATTTTTCCCCATCACGTGGCTGGTTCTTTTAGATTTTCACTTGACCCTGATTTAGTTACTGCTTGCTTCCATTTTCGTTTTGTAACGTTGGCTATGACGATGGCTGGAGAGCTTGCCTTTTTGGGTCCTTGTCTTAATTTTATACCCACTGGGCTTCCCGCTCACTTGAAAAAAATAATTGTAATCTATACTATGATAAGAGCGCTGCCTGTCCGAAACCTTCCAACAACCGTAGCCAGGATACGAACCTGGGAACGGCTTCTCAACTGCCATAGACCTTGGCTTGGAGCTTTGTGAACATGTTGGCTTTTTGTGAAATTCGTAGACTTCGTGGGATTGTGGACTTTTAGGGCTTGGAGGACTTCTGTATGTATTGAGTATAATATTAGACAAGACAGCAGTGCAGGGGAAGGATAAGGAGCAACCTTGCCATGTTTCGACTCTCGTGTGCAGCGCGTGCACTTGAGGCTTGACGGAGTTCGTTAGGATTAAGGAACAGGCGCTATTTATCGGTAGGTTAGGTTGAGAAGCTGCAGTAGGTGAACTAAAGTGAGTTATATTAGCGTAGGTTAAGACTCATTCATTATTTAAAGTGAGGACATTAACTAACGGACGGTTGAATTTCCACGAGTCCCGTGAAACGATAAGTACCGTATTTTAAGGTTTGCCTTCTTCTGCAATATGGTCCAATTATTGCCTACTGAATTAGATCAGAAGGGAACAGGATCGCCAAAATATCCAACGTGGCAAGATATGCATTCAGATAATAAAGGGATAAGGATTTCACTTTAGCTTTCTTGTGCCACCTCGTCATCGATCTCCATGAAAAAAAAACATGATTACGAACTCTGCATCCTGGCGGAATTCCCACGGCAACGGCAAACAATGATACAGATTCCAACGCGCTTTCACAGAGCAGCTCAGGTGCATCATGATAGTTATTAGAAAGACCTTGCCCTGTTGCAGCCGATTGATGATCCCCGCCGTATCATAGCTGCGTCAGCTTCAAAATACTGCCTGATTTACGTTATTCTGAAAATTTAACCGACTTTCTTCCAAGCTATTTGACCGATGACAACTACTGAGCTTTAAAACTATTCGCTCCAATTTTCTTCTATCTATTATTGAAGAGCGTAACACACCAACGAACGAAGGAACAACAGTCGTATTATTATTACTAATAGGGTGCCCGCACTGTCAATAGTGACAGCAAAGAATTTGTGAAGTCCCGTCTTGTGCTGCCTGTAGCATCATGGCAAGGATATTAAGGCAGAGCCTTACATCTATAAAAGGGAGCTCCCTGACTGGGTTGTACCGCGTGTTGACGGGACATGTACTTTATGATTTCTCAGGTTATTACCTATTTAGGGTAGACGGTTGAGCTCCCTTCTATCCATATAAG
This sequence comes from Parhyale hawaiensis, assembly GCA_001587735.2. Lineage (NCBI taxonomy): Eukaryota > Metazoa > Arthropoda > Malacostraca > Amphipoda > Hyalidae > Parhyale > Parhyale hawaiensis. Next base: position 68,063,221 of record LQNS02278091.1, on the reverse strand, counting down.
GCTCTTATTAACTTCCTTGTGTAGGATGCTGCGCAACTGCCAACTTGAATTAGAGAACCACAGATAAGCGAGTAAATGCTGAGCAAGACCAAGCTTCTTTATGTGATACACAAAAAAGCGACGCTTTTTGCCCGAAGTCGATATTGCTTCTAAAAAATTCGGAACTCTGTATCCAAGACACTCAAGGGTGACACATAACTCAGACTCGGAATTTTTTTTCCTCAAAAGAAAACTTGATCTGTTGAAAGAAGAACCCAAAATAAGTAGAGAAAATAATTTACTGCCGAGAAATCATCGTGGTCATTACGCGCCTGCTGACCGCTCAAGAATATCTTATCAGTTGCCTCGATATTTAACAAAATAAGAGTATCAGCTGAAGTTTGGATGAAGTAAATCTCAGAAGAGAGTGCACATCACGGTGGAAGAGATTGTTTAGAGAAGCTGTATGCATCTGCTTCGAGTGGACTTCAACGCAGTCAAAGAATGACCGGAATTCGAGTGCCATCATCTACAACCTGGAATATTTTCTACCTATCAGTTTTCTATGAAGCGTAGCAGGATGACCACAGTCTTCAAGCACATGAATACACTGTTGAAACCAGGAAGCCCAGAGCTAATTTTTGCCTATCGATTTCGTTAAGAGCGTGACACGAAACTTATAAACAAATAAAAATATAAATATATAAACACACGACGGTCATTCTTAGTATTAGATTATAGACTAGCTAGAACCTGTCAATATTCCACTGCACGAAAGTGATACTCTTCAGTGATATCAAAGAGGTTCCATAGAAGGAAGGAGCTCAGGCAAATTTCGCTGCAACTGTCAGGAAAGTTCTTTGTTCTTCGATGGCTGCTCCCTTCCCACCAATCACAGGCTCTCAGCCATACCTTCCCACCAATAAGAGGCTTCCGGCCGTTCCTGCAGCCAATTATCGCGTCAGCCAAACTTTAGCCTTACCGGAAAAATTAGCTTCAGATTTCCGCAGCCATTGCTACTTCCTTCTTATTAAAACTCCTTGAGTTATATAACAGATCCGTATCATCCAAATTTTTCCCTACCTAACACTGAAGGAATCTGCAGAAATTCTACAGAACAATGAATAGTTCTTCAATTGTGATGCCCTCTGACATATCACGCGTACGAAAACTGAAAAATATTCCAGCTCAGGCAGTGAATCTTCTACCTAAAACCTGCAAGCAGTAGTAGCTCAAATTCAAACTCCTTCTTCCATTGATCCCTTCCTAGGTGGTACCTAGGATACCACCTATCTAACACTGATGAAAGCTTTACGGTCATGTTAACTAAGTAACTAACTAACGGAGGGACAAGCAGACTTATAATATACTGAGATGTGATAATAATAGTGTGCAGCGGAAGCACTCGAGAATTCGATGTGAACACAGCAGTGCTCGATGCAACACAACAGTGGGGAGTGGGAGCGCAAGAAAGTCTGATATGTGTACACAAAAGCACACTGTGTGAACACGACAGAGCACAATGCCAGAGAATAGAGCCGACTGCCTGCGGGCCTGAGAGGGTAGCCTAGGCTGGCAGGCACAGGCCCCCTCGTCCCCGTCCCACCCTGCTATAAGCTTTAAAAAAACCAGACCCGCGCCAGCTCACGGAAGTCTTATTAATCTGGGCAGCGATGCCATCATTCGTAGCGCTGCCTGTGCGCAAGAAGTGAGATAAACGAGTAGACAGGCTTCATTAGCGCACCTTTTTGCTCCTAGAAATGGAGGGTAGACTTGGCTGTGGCCGGCATCCTCAGCGGTCGCTTATTAGGCTTTATCCCCCCCCCCTCCCCGCAGTGGCTGAGGTATCAGGCGAAATGATTGATGTGTTCAATATAAGAAGGCCATAAAGTTTTTCTGGACTATTTACCCAAACAACAACAACACATTTTGTTAACATGGGTGATGAAAAGGGCCACAGTTGTGTAACTTCTTTTCTAATTTCTCAACAACTCTAAAATTCTTTATTTCAAGGCGTGATAAAGTCAATAAAAAGTCATTTACCTCCATGAATTAAAATTTATATGCTACGTTTCAACGAACAAGCGTCATCATCAGGCTTAAACAAACAAAGAAAATGGTCAATACATATAAGACTACCAATGCCTAATATTTATAATCTGGATCTAAAGGTTTTTGTACTTTTATCGGACTAGATAATGCTGTGATGGCATACTAATTGCTCATGTTACCATCTAAACACTAGCATC
>LQNS02278091.1:68045770-68057029 GCA_001587735.2 Parhyale hawaiensis | reverse complement strand
TTTGTTTCAGCCTGATGATGACGCTTGTGCGTTGAAACGTAGCATATAAATTTTAATTCATGGAGGTAAATGACTTTTTATTGACTTTATCACGCCTTGAAATAAAGAATTTTAGAGTTGTGTAACTCAGAACTTTTCCCTCGGACAGAGACGTTCACTTACACTACAAGCATATGTCAGTCATGTGTCGTTCACAGACTTAAAGTAAAAGGAACTTGACCTAAATAAGTTAACCTAACTCAGCCATGGCTTAATCTGGCGTAAATACGTCGGATTAAGCTTCAGTAAAGTATAAAAAACATAAAATATAAGGCGCTATACTCTGTCCATATTATCAAGGCATTTGGGGAGTGGTCATATTCCTCCACAGCATTGCAAATTCTAAGGGCATAATGAAATTTCTCTATATGCTGGTAGTGGACGAGGCTAAGATATGGGCCGAAAAAAATCTCAGAAATGCCACAGAATTGGCAGCGCTATAGAGGAATTTGACCACGCCCAAACTGCCTGGCTAAAATGAAAAGAGTATAGCAACGTAACTTACGATGTCAACATAGCTACTAAAATTTTATCGTTTCGGGATAGCTGGCATCGTATTATTAGATAATTACATTGGTTTAGTTGTTTAGTTCCTTTTGGCAACATAACTTTATGTACTTTAGAAGAAAAAGCCATAATAATGTGCAGTTGGAAGAAGCGGCAGCTATAACTGCTGTCAAAATATATGATACGGAATCATCTACTAAGTTTTGCACTACCGAAACACAAGAGGTGTCAGTAGTGCGGCTACAGATAGGCGGTCTTTTTACACATAATAGTAATTATCATTTACTCTCTCGCACACAGTGGATACACATGGCGATTTTTTCTTCTGCCTAAACTCTAGAATTTTTAAGATCTGGCGGTGTGAAGAGCAGGAGCAGCAGTCTGTGGTGAGAGTCACCCTCGTTTTACTTTCCCTCACCTCTCGGTGCCGGAGAGTTCCACGCAGGGTAAATCCGTTGCGTTGCGTCGGAGACTCGAACCCGGGTCTCCTAGGGTTCGATGCAGAAGCACAGTCACTTTGCCATTATTACGGAGACCCTACAGAGGGCATCAGCGTCAGCGAATCGTATAATGCCTGGGTCGCACTTGCATTAATTCACACATCTTGATAAGAGGATCTGTAGCTCGCTCGTCATTCAAGCTACAGTATCTATGCTACCGGCTTTGAACATATATACATAAAACGGAACAACAGGCGAACTGCACATATACTACGATCAAGTTGTGATTACGAATGCAAGTGCTGCTCTGGCATAAGGTGCTCTCGCTAGATCAAGTTCATCCTCAAATTAAGTATCACTGTGCTGCAGGATGTTTTCTACTGTAATGACGATATTGCTCATAATATACGCTACGGTTTCTAGTCCACTGTAAACTTTGCTATTGAAAACTGCAAGTAGTTCATTTCGGGTTTGTACCCATCGTAGACGTAACCCATTTAATCGCTACCATTGGTGTATCTAGAACAGTTGGAGAGGACTCTACGATGTTAATGAAGTTTTATCATCGAATATAAAGCTGTTGAAGCAACTCAAGGCAGTTTCTTTCCACGTTACGGCGTTCAAAATCCAACAGATGTCTCTCCGAGCGATTATTTAACTGAGTTGTAGAGCTTTTTGCAACCCTTCAGTCGCCATTTAAATGTCAAACGCAGAACAGATTGCGTTCCTGGTCCAGCAGCTCATCAATAAGCCATTGTGCAAATTAAAAACTCGGGGAGAAGTTTTTACACATTTGAAAATATCGAAAACTTCAGCATAAAATGGCACTCAATCTTTATTCTTCTAATTAACTGTCGGCTCCGTCAAGACTGTAGCAATTAAGGCCCAATCACTTCGATTGGACGTGCAAGTCTTCCATAAGTTTCTTTGCAAGTGCCACCATTGATTCGTCTTTCTTCATAATTACGTGAACATACTCATCTTGTAGCCTTTTTTTTTCTTTAAAAATACAGCATGATGGTTGTTAATACTGATTTTAAACAATATATTGCCTGTCAATGAATACAGTACCTATATGTACCCACAGAAGACGGAATGTTTTAGTTACCTTTGAAATGTCAATCTAAGATGAATGTTTGTTACAATTTCGTTTTTACGTAAGATATAACATAACGTGTATGCACTTTTTCCGTGAGTGCTACTAATTCTATAGTGTTCTTCATGCATGAGTATTTCATAATTACATCGAAATGTCTATAATTTAGAAATATCCTAATGCGGTCATGGGTCATGGATTCATTCGCAAAGCTTGAAGGACTTAAGATACATATAAATACAGGTGCCAGTGAAATTGGTTGGGTGAAATTGTTTTCCTGATATAATACGTGTTTCTATCTCTGACATTCACAATATGAACTGTTGCCCGGGACAAATTTTTCTAGAATGAGTATCAAACTAAACATCTTTACATTTTCGTATTTTAGTTTTACCCTAAGTTTAATAGTGTAAGATTCGTGCGTTTGTCAATGAGCGTATTAATTTCCTATTCAGCTGTAAGGTATTAAAAATCTTCTCTTAATTAAAAAGTTCATGCTGGAAATTCTAAGCAACAATCTTACACAGATTCAAAACAGTACAAATAAGTAATTACATAGTGGTGTTCAGAACAGGTGTCAACTATTCCTTTATTAGACGCCACTCTTATGTGTCACTGGTCCTCATACTTAGTGTAATGATCGTGGGTTAATATTCGTTTTCCTCCAGTCGAGTACTAGGACGAGAAATTGTTTTTTTAGGTATAATTGAGGCTTGCTGAAAACGAAAATGACATTCATTTTTTATGTAAATGTTTAATAATAGAAATATTTAAGGTATTCTGCCTGATAAAGTTCTCTGAGGTCCTCACAGGCGACACCGCAACCTAGAAAAAAGTCACTTGTCCTTTTTTTTTTTTTTTTTTTTTGCAGAGGTACTCGGGGCAAGTAGAGGCTCAGGCGCAAGAATGAAGAAGGTCGGAGGGGGCAAACCTCCAGCCTTTTTCTTCTTCTGTGGTAGGGCCGATGGTGGCCGCTGATGGTCGCAAACGACTGCGGGAGGCCGCAAATGCCTCTCCTCTGGTATTTTGTCATTGCAAAAAAATTCGTTTCTGTATCAAATCTTCTCCGATTTAATGTCCACGAATTCTGCCCGGTGGTGATGCAATGGTAATGGAGAAGAGAGAGAATCGAATTCTAAGCTTTACCTCACTGTTGGGAATGGGCCTCGATCGTGGTCTACCTCTTGCCCAGCATTTAATCTATTAAATGTTTTCGTTTAACAAGCTTATGAACGCAGCGCTTCAAAAGAGGCCGAAACCAAAGCTTCGTGACCTCTCTGAGAACAGGTTTCTTTGTCCCACCACTAACCTTTCATCGAGCAGCTACAGGGCACTTTTGTATGAGTAGCATTATGGATATGATCGTATCCGGCCAATTGTCCGGTAAAGGGTTAACAGTTTACTCATTTAAAAAGATCTAACTGATCTCGTATAACGAATGACGTGCGGTACTGCGGTTTGTCTGTCCCCTTAGCAACAGCCAAGCACTTGTCCACCACCACAACAATAGCAACTCTCATCTGTTAATGCAGTCTCGCACCAAAGCGCAATATTATGCCAAACTTTACAGTTTGGTCAACTTTAGCTTGGCTAAAGAGAAGAAACTTGCCGTTACTCAAGAACTTCTGCAGACGTGCTAACTTCACGGGACTCCTCCTCTTCCTCCTCCCGACGGCACTAAAATGTTCCATGTGGCAATGTCAGCAGTGGGTTGGTTGTGGGTAATTTCATACTGGCAGAAGTGATGTGTTTCTCGTGCCAATACTTGTGAGTATATGAATAGATAAAGGATATGCTTCTCGCGCCAATGTTTAGAATTAAATCATATAAGTGGGTAAGTGACACTGTAAATGATTTGGTTCTTTCGTCAATGAAGTATATTTTTCTCGTGCGATGATTCAAAGCAAATCGTAGGATAAAGAGGTTCAAACAAGCAGTATTCTGCTAATAATCTTACTAACAAACGAAAGTGGTGGAGGTGGGGCTATAGTATGAGGGTGGTAATCTGGAGGCCTCCTGTTGCAGTCCCAACTTGATCTCTACTATATATATTACATATATGTAGCTATATACATAAGTATAACCTCTCTATTAATTGCCGTCTTCAGTTCAATCATTCTTCTGCACAGTATGTAATGTGAAGTATGTACTTGTCATGGCAAGGCAGTACAGAAGTAAAAAATGTAATTGCATCAAGCAAGTACTTCCAATTGTCTCAACTCGAATGGAAGAAAAGTCTGATTTTATTTCTGAGGACAGAAGTAAAGCAAAATATTTTCCAGCTAATATGCTTATCGTAAAAATAACTTACGTTACTTTAGAAATAAATAGAAATATTGTTTCTCACTCTCAACTATATTTTCAGGTCAATTTCACTAATTTTTTATCTTTTCAGCACATTTTTTATAAACTTTTGGTCCCAAATACATTTTCCTACACTTTTACTTCCTACTAGAACTTTTTGACCATAGCTGTACCGTCAATCTTATTTCCTCGAATACACACTAACGTCAAATTGCTTATATTAAGTCATGAGGACGTCTAAAATATTTACTCTAACGTAAAGTAGAGTAGTATCGCTGGGAAGAATTTCGATGCAAGTAGGTGCATCGACCGCGAAAATAATTTCTTCAAATTTATTTCCATCTGCCTCTCATAGATCGACCAGAAGCAGAACATCCACAGTTTGTGTTGAGCGCCAACTTTTGCCTTCCTCCCATACAAAACGAATGCTTAATAAGCCGTACATATAGTTCAAACAAAAGTTCTTCTAACGGTTTGAACCTTCCCCGTCCTTTCGTCTTAATCCTACATCAATCAAAAGATCAATTAGCACTCTATACTTGCACTTGCCATCAACATCCGTCTTCCTTCTAGACCAAAATTTAATATCATAGGAAACCTGATCGAGTTTCGTGTTCATATCGAGGCTCGATTGTGTTTACAGTTTCTATAACTCGCTACGCACGAGGTGTCTGCAGACTATGGAGGTCTGCATGAATTTCGTTATGGAAATTCAATGAAACCGGAGACCAGTCGAAGTCTCGGCTATCCCCATCCAATAATAATAATAATTCTTGTTGGCCTTGAGAGGCGTCTTCGTGCTGACTTCTCAAAACAAAAACAAGTAAAATCGGAAGCGTATGCGCTCGATGAAGGTTTACCACAGCATTTTTTTATAGGTGTCCTAGGAGGAGGGAGAGGGAGGGGAGGGACGAGGAAACACCCGTCGCACCGTTAAATGCAGTATACGAAGTATTCTAAAGGCGCTGGAACAGTTCGGTGTGCGTTACACCATAGACTTGAAGCCTTGAATGATGGATTGCGTAATTATTATTTGATGACTAGAATGTATATGTACTGTTTAAGAAAGTGGGCTAGTGGGATAAACTGCGTGTCATGCATGAACTTTAAAAAATACAATGGATTAGGAAAATCAGCAAACGTGCTGACGTCACTAAGGAAGGCCACTCGCGACGTTCCACACCCATGCCTTCCCATGCCAGGCCTCGTGTCGCGGTGGCCCAGGCAGCGGTCCAACGTAGCCCCGCTCAGGGAAGTCTCAGCTTCCGACAAGCAGCACATTATCTCCTTCAAAAAAGATGGCACAAAGTGGAAAAGGAATCTGACTTTTCCATTGCGGGCTATAAAGAAAAGAAAGATAGATAACATCCGGTGCCCCAGGATGGAGGTTTTAATTTGAAGAAGCGCCGTGATTTGGCAGCCACGCCACTGCGGATATTCATTTAAGCCGAGGTCGCCTCATTTTCGGAGGCAACTTTTGCATCGCTCCAAGAATTCGGACACATCGATGATGAAAGTTCGGAGCGGCTCTTCAAAATTGTTGGCCGGAATGCCTTGGTTTTTTCTGTACTTCATTTTACTGGCCGTTGACGATCCTAGGGGAGTTTGCTCCCCTCTTAGAATGAGGGTAGAATTTTACCATTAGGCTTTCTTTTATGCGCGTAGCAGCGGCAACAGCAGGAGAGGAAAGAGGCTGGACTGAGATCACTTCTAACCGTTCGTTACGTAATAACATTGCTAGTTTTTTCTTCCGATCTTTTGGCTTCAGTATGACCTACACCATGAGAGTTTCAGGCACTGGTTAGCACTGATATCTTCACTGCTGTAATAAGTAACGAAAAGTCATACTGTTATTAAATGCTAATTTTTGGTGCAATTGTTACGTGTTTAGTTGAAAAAATGCCATACGTTACTGTTTGGAAGAAGGTAAGCATATTTAATTCATTAAGTGAAGAGCACACTATCGTATGTGAAGCTCATTAGTGCTAAGTTGTTAACCCTATCAGAAGCAACTAAATCTACTTATCGTCGAAATGACCCTGTTTCACGTGTCTCCACTGAGGGACATTCGATCTTGTAAATAAATATCATTTTTGTCAATTTAATGCCACCAAGTAATAAGTTAAATGCAAAATAATTTTTTAAAGAAAAAACTAATCTGGTGCACGCAGGCTGTCACGTTTCAATTCGAAGTGGGATTAAGTCGGGGAATTTAGCAAACAGCGAAAGCACGAAACTTTCGGAGCAGGAGATTGTGTTTGAGTAAAGCAGTTCATTTTGGACTTTCGAATTGAACGCAAGTCAGGAAAATTGGTTTCAGTGGCGGTAGAATTGCCGAACCTGACGATCCAGTGGAGGCTAAAATTCTTGCCTTCTTTGATACCAAATAAAAATAGCAGGAAACTTCGAGTTGGCCTTTAGTTACCCCCTGCCGCTGCCAGTCCCACATCCCTTACGGAATGTTATTAAGTGAGAAGAACAAAGAAAACTATTTGAGAACTCTGAAGCGTAGATCCGGCGTCTTTTTTTCAGATTTAAGACCTTCTTAGAAATGACATAAACAAAGAATTCATTGTCTGTTACGAAAGTTATATTGGATAACTAGGATCTTTACCGAATTAAATTATTATCAGCCATTAGAAATTATATTGGATTAGTGTAGAAATGATGCAAACGACGCATGCAGAGGCTCATCCTGTGAAAGGAACCAGTGTTAGATCTAGCAGCAACAGTATACGAGACCGTTTAAATAATGTATGTCAACAAAAACTCTATACTCTCAAAATAAAAATTCTCTCCTCACATAAATGGTCTACTGTCATATTCAGCTTCAACCCTTCGACTTCCACAAAAGTGCAAAGCTTCAAAAATAAACGCAACTGTGGCATTTCCCAGAAAAAACTTTGCTGCCAAAACTTTGTTCCAATCCAACCGGCCGCTTAAAGTAAAGAAAACTTCTTCGGTAATCAAGATGAAGTTTAAGTTGGGAAATAAAACTTGAGGCGCGGAGACCTGTGACAGCACGTCATGGTGTGCTATTGCTGTTCCAGGAGTTTCCAGACGGGGCGTCAGTCATCATTTGTCTTAAAAAAAAGCATGGCGCAGCTTGGGACAATCGGAGTTGTATCGTCACGGCCGCGCGTGCCGCCAACTTCTGCTGCCGCTGCGGCCGCCAGACCTTCCAACGCGTAAACAAAAATTCGTGCCTGGATTTTACCGCAAGTTTTGTGCCTTCAGTGCTGGCGTAAAAACTCGGCTTTGGGAAATGTGTTCCGAGCACCAGGACAAGCAGCAGCTCTGCTGCATGACCACTCCTGAGGCCGGCGTTCCAGTGGGCACACTGTGGCGCGGGCTGATTTTTAGATATATAACAGCACGCATTTCTTCTCTTCAGCTATGCGTGTACTTATATAAAAAATTCTACCCACGGTAGCAGCCGACCTTGCGTGTTGCACAGTTGTGCTGAGGGTCTCGGGAGCGATCCCCAGGCAAGGTGAGCAATCTCTATCATGGCGCTCAGCGCCCTAAATTAGCAAATTTGCTCGCTGCGTATAGTTATCGTCAAGGTACTTTACTTTAGGGTTGGAGAGTGTGGCGGAGTGGTTGAACCTTCCGCTATATGCGACATAGTTCTTAGCGATTTGTCGTTGGCTGCAGCTGCACTTACTCCTTTGGGACCAATTGGCCTACGTCTGCCGTACGAACCAGAGCTTTTAGGCTTCCCATTGCAGGATGCTGTTAAAATTGACTTTATCTTTTTCCATCTAACTATATCATACTAAAATTCTGTGAACTTTATTAGCTCTAGAAAGGAGGTTATGTTTTTATTGAGTTTTTCCATCTGTCTCTCAATTTTTTTTGTCTCTCACCAAGATGACTCAAAAGGTTATAGATAGATCTTTATGAAATTTACAGGAATTTTTATGTATGTCAAAAGTAACAGATAATTATATTTTGGTGAATGCCCATTGAATCGTTTGATTGTCTGCCTCTTTTTTTCTTAGTATCGTAACTCAAAAAGTTATGAACGAATTTTTATGAAACTTATATGAACTGTTAGGTATATCACGAAGAGTACGTGACCAAAGTTTTATGATGATCTGTTCTTTCATTTACTTGTGTGCATCTGTGTTTGATTTTATATGTTTGTTAGCAAAATAGCTGAAGAACATATGAACGGATTTCAATGACATTTTCATCAAGTTGTTAAGCATACTACGAAGACTAGCTACATGATCAAATTTTTGTGATGATCTGTTCGTTCGCTTCTTTAACTCTGTGGTTGATTTTATATTTTTTTGGTAAAATAACCCAAAAGTTTTAAACAGATTTTTATGAAATTCCCTGTGGTGTTAGGATATTACGAATAGTAAATTTATTAAATTTTGGTCAAGATCGGCTGATCTGTTTGTGTGTTTGACTTTTGCTTGTTACCAACATAGCTTGAAAAGTTACGAATAAATTTTCAAGAAAAATTACAGAAGCTGTTATTATTGTCAAAAAGTACAAATGACCACATTTTGGTGCTGATAAATCATAGTTTCAGAACTAATTTGACTTTTTCGTCAACGTTGCTTTACTTGACGGAGGTATTCGCTTTCAGAGTGATCTAGTTTATTTATTTTATATTTACTTGCGTTCTTGTTTACAAAGAGTTCTCAATTCAAAATCAGAAGAAATTCGAGCCTTGAAGACTTAATTCCGGAAGATGATCCTGAGGTCGACCGCATAGACCCACACAGCTATGTGCTATATGTAAAGGTGATACGGGAAATACAACTGGATAACGTAATATATATATATTTTTTCGTGGGTTATTGGCAGAGTGTTTCTTGAGAGTTTCCTTGAGAAGCAAAGAAGCTGGTAACTCGTACGGACAGGAGTAGACGGTCAAATAACGAGTGGCCTATGACCAGCTGAATAACACCTGTTTTTTGCGAACGCAGCGCTCCCTTTTAGAACATTAAAACAGTTTCTGGGAGAAATGTAGAGTTAGTACTTTAGTCATATTGCATGTATACAATAGTTCAATAGCAATGAAAACTCCGGTATCATTAGAATAATCTCGTACTTTATATTTTTTCTGTAGTCAATTGAAAGTTATGTTCTAGAAATGCGCTTTGCTCCTGCTCACGCAAGTTTAAGCAATCTTATAAGCTTCCGTTTGTTTCAATAGCCGCAGACCACGCGAAACGAGACTCCACTGTCCGCTCGCCGAAATAGATAAAACTTATATAAAACTTTTTCAAGTCAACATAGCGACTTTAAACATTATGTATAATTTATATATATATATATGTTTACACAAGCATGATTATGAGCAGAGCTGGCTCGAAACGTCGCATTTTATAAGAAATGGATTTTATAATCTCAAAATGGCTGTCTTTCATAATCCTTCGAACATCTAGTGAAGATGTGAAGAATAAATATCGAGTCTTAGAGAAAGCTTCCGTTAAGCTTACCAAGGAACAATGTCATCTTCGTTTTAACGAAACTTGTCTCAATAATGGGTTGCTGCCAATGTACACAAGAATATATATATATATAAACTGTTCATTGAGACGCAAGGAATGCAAGAACTGGAAAGAAGCGCGCGTACATGAGGACTGGCAGTGTTAATGTGGAAAGCTGATTTATTATCAACGCACCTACCTATATTCATTTGAAGTTTATTGCTAGTTTACATCTTCCAGGCCCTGGATTCAACCTGCTGCTCATATTACAAACATCAACGTTACTCATGTCGAGGGTCAAAGTTCTAGCTCAATCTTGTACAGGAAGGCAGACAAGATATAGATCCATATGCTATCTATAAACACGTATTATTGTTTATTTTAGTGTTCTAATACCGGCAACATATCGTTGTATGACTGAAACATGTGACATTTTGGCCGGGCACCTCCAGCAATTGCTAAGGGCACAACTTGACGCCCCGACAACTTATCGCTGTTCAAGCATCCGAAAGTTTATACTGAAGTTGTTCTGAAGTTGTCGAGTTAAGTACGTTTCACGGGAGTGAAAAATTTGGCTTATTACGTCGTTCATATTTCGAAAAGGACGAGCGTCGGGTCTTTTTGAAGTTCGAAAGAACAGTGAGGAAAAGTTTCAAAGGTTGAGCAATTTTTGGCTTTTGTCTCTCTGTGGTGCGACGCTGCGAGGGTGAGAACAAGCATAGTCCTCGTGAAAATAGTCTTCATGAAAATCCACAGATCGCACCATAGGTCAATTTACTCGCCAAGGGTCTCGTAGGGACTGAACGCCGAACAGACGCTGTTTGGTGGGCTCGGACACACAAGTACGTAGAGCCTCTACTGTTGCCTCCAAAGCACTGCATTTGTGTCACTGTGCAACGACGTGCAAGGACGAGCTCGTTATTTTGAAAGCTAGTTAAATTGTAACAACTAGACCGTCAGAGGGTTTTTTTCTCTGTCTTCTGTACTTGGAATACAGGTTAAGCCTCAAAGCTCATATATATTAATATATGTATGTATATATAAGTAAGGGCAGTGATGGGCAGTATTTTAATACAATCGTATTTAAATACGTTTGGTTATATGAAGATGTATTTAGTTAAACGCTTTCAAAAGTATTTTCAAACACTGTATTTAACTACATTTTTGTGTAGTTGAATACAATGTATTTAAATTTTTAAATACTTTTATATATACAGTTCGTATTACTCTATTTCTGTAGTGCGTTCTACTTTGAATGCGTTTCATCTTACGTCTAAAGTTCTCGTATTTGTACGTGTACTCGTAGCCGTTGTCATGTATTAATAAATTGCAGTTACGATAAATAGGGGTCGTAATAATCCTCCCAAATAGTGTTTTCCTCAGTTCTTACAATGCTTAACTGTTAGGCTAACTAACGTGT
>LQNS02278091.1:67957714-67984385 GCA_001587735.2 Parhyale hawaiensis | reverse complement strand
GCAGGCTTTTAAGTCGGCTGTAAATGGTTTTTTGCTGGATTTCCTTTAGTAGCGTTTTGGGCTTCCCGGTGTTGCAAATGCTTCATTTGGGTTGTATTACCTGTCCGTGGGAGCCCAAGCGTGAAGTTTTAATAATAATAATAATAATAAAACTCGCTGTACAAGATGGAAAAGTGTATTCCATAATCGAGTCCAGAGTTCATCAACAATCCCGTGTCAATTTAGCTCATGGCCGGAGATTGCGTGCCGCTCGATGGCCGCAAAGTGATTCAGATTAAAATATAAATTACCGGGGCAAAACCAAAGCTATAAGGGGGAAGGGAAGCAAGACATACCGATAAGAAAGCCCCCATTTTTGTCAAAAAAAGCCTCAGCCTGCAGGTAATTCTCGATGTAACTACGTAATTGTGAAAATATGGAACGCATTTAAACGACCGTAAAGAAAATATAAATGGTACGAGGTTTCACTAGTAAACTTAAGGCGAGTTTCTAAGAGGAGCTCAGTTAAGTTTATTGGCCCGAGTGGTTGGGGGCTCGACGTCCAGTATTAATGTCATCATCAAAGAAGTGAATTCATTAATGGTCGAAATGGCAACGTAAACATTACCAAAATTAGCAGTCCACTGCGAGGTCGGTGATCTAATAAGAATTAGAGGCGGTTGCAGCTGTTCACGTTTCAGGTCTTAGGTGTAGCAGACATTGGTCGACTGCAGTCGTGCAGTACTGTAGTGTTTGGTGTGTATATATGTTCAGCACGGACAATTGGATGTGAACCTGATTCCCATTTGAGGTGTGTGGTAAATTTGACTTTGCATTTACATGCACTGCCCAACGTTAGAGCACGCTGCTGTAGTTTGCTTAAGTGCACTTACTGAGTTTCAATTATTCTCTACAATCGTGAAAAAATATCCGAAACTTGACGAGTGACCCTTGCTATCCAGTTGACTTGACGGCTATAGGTTTAACATTTTGGTAAGTCTTTTCGAAGATGAACAGTTGCGTTTACCAGAAGACGTTCGGACGCTGAGTACTTCGTAGAAAGACCAAGTGACTGCCGTATGAAGGCTCCTCACTGAAGTCACAATAGAGAACTTGCAGAAGTGGACTTTTCCGATAAAAAGCAGGATTGAAATAGTTGGTACGGCAAGGAATTACAAGAAATTACTATGGCCTGAGATGAAAAGATCTCAACGGATCCTTGCCCAGTACAGCATTGCTTCACCGAAAATTTTCTGCATTCCAATCAGTCGGAAGCGCGCAATTCCTTTCTAGAGGGAGGAATAGAATGCGATGATCGAGGGGCGGCGAGCCTCGGTTCCTTTTTTAAAATAAACTCTTGAAATGCTCCACCGACAACAGACGAAGAAGAAAGCTGAAATAAGGAAGCTAGAAGCTCAGCAATTCCTTTCAGTTCAGCCTCAGACGTATTGAATAACTCATGGAATTGAACACTGTGTAATGAGATGCGCCCGAAGCCTGGGAGAATATTGGTAGCGATAGGATACGAAATATGTACTGTTTAAAATACATGCACCAAGTACAGTGGGGAAAAATAAGTGTTCGTACACCAATAAATTTATTATTGTTAATCACATTTGTAGCAAATGAAAACGCAAAGTGCAGTGATATATATGTATTTTGAGTGATAAAATTGAAATCTGCGAATGAAAAGAAGAAACTCATTGAAAGTAGGAATAGAAAATACATGTAATCTCATGTTTTGAGGTTGAAACAAATGTTTGTACAGCATCAATTCGGCATTATAAAGCGTTCCATTTGGGTTAAACTTCAAAGAAGAACATTCTTGATTGCTCTCTCAGTACTCTAGACAACCTTCACATGAAAACATGGATCTTCTGCCACCGCTACTTGCTGAGAGCGGTTCTAGAAGTATGTCTGGACATAAGAAATTGACCAACGCACAAAAGAACTGGTTGTTAAGCTGTGAGACGATGGGAAAAGTTGCAAAGAGTTTTCTGGTGACCTGAACATTCCAATTACTACAATTAGTTCATTCACAAAATGATCTTAAAAATATGAACAAATGTACTCGTAGATCAGATGCTCCTGGGGAGATCTCTCCAAAATAACGAAAAAAAGTTTTGACGACAGATCCCCTAAAAAAATCCAATTGCCACCCTAAACTATCTTCAGAATAATTTGCGTTTATCAGGAGTTCACAGTACTAATCGAACAATAAGTAATGCTGAACTACTCGGAGACTGTCTAAAGTAGCGCAGACCAATGAAGACCCCACCCCTTTAGAAACGTCACAGAGATGCGCGTTAAAATTCGTAAAAGACGAAAACGAAAAGCCAAATTCTTATTGGGAAGGGGTTTTATGGAGAGATGAAACTAAGATTTCGTTGTTTGGTGGTAAAAAAGATTGAGTTGTTTGGTGGTAACTCTCGGCATCATGTATGGCGAAAAATGGCGAAGCGCCCGTACGAAAAAACACAACACTAACTGTCAAATTTGGTGGCGGTACCGCCATGGTTTGGAGCTGCTTTTCTGCGAGAGGTGTTGGTAAACTGTCGATTGTAGACGGTAAAATGAATGCAGGTAAATATCAATGAATCCTAAGGGAAAACTTAGTGCCTAATTCTGTAGAGAGCCTCAAGACTGTGATCCCCAGCTTACTGCTATGACTACGAAGAAGAGGCTTGCTGAAAACAACTTTAACATCTTATAATGGCAGAGTCAGTTTCCAGATTTAAATCCAATTGAGAAATTGTGACAACATATGAAAATTAATATACGGGAAAGAGTTCCGACAAACGTACAACTCTGAAGACAATTTGCAAGGAAGAATGCAGGCAAATACCTACGGAAGTAAGCCAATCGTTCATTAAAGATTGCAAGGAGATGGTTGCTATTAAAGTGTATAAAGGTTTTGCTACAACGTATTATATGGAGATAACATGTTTCTCTTCTGCTGTATAAATGATTATTATTTTTTTCACCCCTGAAATTTAAAATATTGTGATATATCTGTAAAGACTAAATATCATTTAGTTTCATATGCTTATATTGGCATTATGCAATCTTATACAGTAAATTGATGCTCATTTTGCTTAGTTTATGCTCCGCCAATAAAAGTATTTTCTTTTTAAATATTTTCTTGTGTATGGACACTTCTTTCCTCACTCTATTCTGGCGAATATTGACCTCCACCAAGGAGGTTATGTTTTCATCGAGTTTGCGAGTTTGTTTGTTTGTCTGTCTGTCATAAAGATAACTCAAAAAGTTCTGAACGAATCTTTATGAAATTTACAGGTATTGTTAGGTATATCAGAAAAAAACTATAATTACCATTCGGTGAAGAAATGTTCGTCCGTTTATTTGTTTGCCTCTTTTTTTTTCCTAATGCCATATCTCAAAATGTGATGGCAGATTTTTGTAATATTTGCATGAGTTGTTTGGTATATTATGAAGAGTAAATGACGAAATTTTTGTGATGATCTGTCTATTCGATTGCTTGTCTGTCTTTAAGGTTATGTTTGTTAGCAAAGTGATTGAAAAAGTTATAAGTGGATATTTATAGAATTTACAGGAATTATTGGTAATGTTGAAAGACATAGATGATTAAATTTTCGTGATGATCAGTTGGTCTGCTTGTGTGTTTGACTAATCTTTGTCAGAATGCTTGTTAGCAGCATAACTCGAAAAGTTATGGACTGATCTTCAACAAAATGTCAAAGCTGTTATTACTGTCAAACAACACTAATGGTTTGATTTTAGTGCTGATACGAAGAAAATCATAGTTTCAGAACCAATTTGAATTTTTCATTACCGTAGCATTGCTTGGCGGTGGTATGCGCTCTCGCTGTGCTCTATTTGATAGAATGAAACAAGATAAAGAGAAATATTCTTGATAGCTGTTTGTATCAGTTTGGCATGTTATACTGCGTTACAACCATGCTAAGTTATAATATACTGTGTTACAACCATGCTAAATTACATTATACTGTGTTACAACCATGCTAAATTATATCATACTGTATTACAAACATGCTAAATTATATTATGCTGTGCTACAACCATGCAAAATTATATTATACTGTGTTACAACGATGCTAAGTTATATTATACTGTGTTAGACAAATGCTAAAATATATTATACTAGGTTACAAGCATGCTGAATTACACAGGGTTGCATCCTTGCTACTTTACATCGGGTTACAGTCCTGACTCCATTCATCGGGCCCAAAACATTGCTACACTACACCAGGTTACAATATTATTCAGTAACATCGGGTAACAGCCATACACAATTACATCGGGTCACAATGTTGCTATATTATATTGGATTAGGCTTGCTTTATTTTATATATTTGAAAATCGCCTTGACTGAGCACGTCGAGTTACAGCCCCTGCTTCAACACATATGATAGCAGGTTTGCTACATTGCATCTGGTTACTGTTTTGCTCACAACTCTGGTACATTGCAAGGATTTACAGCTGTGGTACCATAGCATAAGTACAGCAATGATAGCAAACATTATATTAGGCTCAGTACGACCTACACCGCTCAGCCGCAACTCGTTCGGTGCAATCGCCGCAATTAGGACGCAAGTCTGAGCAGGCGCAGCTGAGGCCTCACTGCCTCAAACAGGTTTCCAATTTGCAAGCTGGCGCCAAAGGCTCCCGAAATTACGAAGATTTTCTTGCAAGCAGCCACGCTTAAGTTTGCCCACTCGCCCTAGATTGCTGCTCCGTAGTCCTTTTATTCCGTGAAGTGCTCCAGTTGCTAAGCGAGGTGCTTTGTGAATTGCTGCCGAGTTCTTATGGCTACCGTGGGGCAGTGATGAGAATATTCAAGGAGAGCTCCGTAGCGGGACATAAGTAACCCTCATGTCTGTACCCTTTTGGAAAATGTGAAGAATTACATATCCCAGTATTGGGTGTAATATAGGGGGATGCTCAGTGTAAGGTGGGGCTCATCGAAATTTGATTGGAATTAAGCCACTAGGTGGAAAAGCCTTCTTCTCTGATGAATTCCAGCCTTGACCGTGAGGAGATCATTATTTGGGATTTATTCTTATATTTGTGTTCTTCCATTCCATCTGCTTGTGAGGCTACCACCACTAGCCCCAATCCACGAGCAGCCATTGGTGACAGCTATAGTTAATAGCGTAGATATTATAAGGGGAAAATTATGGAGATATTTGGAATTAATAAAACCATCGATATTATAAGGGGAAAATTATGAAGATATATGGAATTTATAAAGCAGCGCGTATTTGGTGTAGTGACATTAGTAACCTCGATGCCCGTAACGTTCCTGAGAATGTGAAGGCTTGGAAAATCATAACATTGCTTACAATGTAAGTGGTAGCTTTAGTAATGATATTGATACGAAAATGAGATACTGATGAAGATAGTTTTGAAAAATTGTTTATAAGATGCAGTAGAAATAATAAACTGTACGTACGTACTTCTCCAAAGGTAAAAAATATAGTATGCTGATCATAATCATAATATTGACATCATAGTGGGGCAATGATGAAGGGAGAGAGAGAGAGAAACACCTGTTCAAATGATGTAGGAAGATTACCGCCCTCAATGCATTACTCTTCTTATTACTGTGATAAAGAGTAAAAATTACTATAGTCAAACCAGCGTATGCAGTCCTTTAGGGGCGGGGCTGAATTGAACGCAGCAGTGCCAGATCTAACTATTGACTAATTAACTTTCACTATTCATATATAAATATAATTTTATCAATTGAGACAAGTTTGACTATAGTAGTAATTCAGAGTTCGTCTAGACAACTGGACAAAAAAAACACAGCCCGCTGGGGGGTCAGTACCGGCGCCGACTGAGAACATCGTCATATGAACAAAAGAAGCAACATCTTCTCCAACTGGCAGACCAACTCCCATTAAAACCAAAATCTTGTCATTCGTGCCTTTTGACAACAATAACAGCTACTGCTATTTTGTTGAAGATCCGTTGGCAGCTTCTTGAGTTACTGTCTAATAAACATTTTGACAAACCTTAACAAACACACAAACGAAAGAACCGAGCTTCACCAAAATTTGATCTATTATATCTTTTAACTTTTGTAAGAATCCCTGTAAATTTAATAAGGATCCGTTCAAAAATTTTCGAGTAAAATTCAACACAATAACAAATAAACAAACACACAGATCTTCACAGAGATTTGGTCATTTACTCCCTTGATATACGTAACAAATCATGTAAGTTAAAAACAATGCGTCTATAACTTTTGGGTTATTGTTTCTCTGACTAATTTTTCTCGGTGCCACAACTGAAAAAGTTATGGAGTATTTTCATATAACTACATGAGTTGTTTGGTATCTCACGATCGAAGAGCAAACAACTAAATTTTTGTGTTTGTCTATTTTTCTTTATATTTGATTTTACGCTTCCCAGCAAGAAGACTTGAAAAGTTATGAACGGCTCTTCATGAAACTTAAAGGAATTATTAGATAGTTATTTATGAGCCACAGTCATACATGGTCTTATCATGCTTGTCATCATGTTCTTCAGAAGTTCAGTTTAGAGAACGGTGAAGACTGAGGGGGCGAGCCAGACCTATTTTAATATGCGGTAGGTATGGTTACGTGCGTTTATCTTATGCAGAATGTACATCGTAATCTTAGCTTGAGTTATCGTATGGCACATCCTACTTTCTTGCCCACTTTGCTTCTACCGATCATAATATCATTGTCCTCTTACCGATGATGGTCTGTTCTCTTCTTTCGCTTATTTTCTAAATTGCTGTTCCCCTCGTGTTCAATGTAGGAGCACCCTTATACTTCGGCAACACGTTTCCATCAATTTACTTGAGTTCATTCTTCTTCTTTTATTAAATCCAGGCACTGTGTATAGGGGGTTTAAAAAAAAGTGAAAAACAATCTGTGTACTCTAATCTCTAGCATAAGTGACTTGCGTATGCTGGGGCAGAACAGTGTATGCTCTTGCATGCCCAACTATTAAAATATTTTTGAATATCTATTCGGCATAGCTTTGTAATCACTACCTTATCATGCTATCTTGTAATACTGTTTTGTAGTATAATTTTACCAGAGAATGATGTCATATCCTTTTACTTTGAAATCTACAATGACTACAATTTGTTTCTCTTTTTCAATCTAAAATATGCAGTACTAGAGCTTACCCAAAGCTGTCTGCAGCAGCGTTTTCACGAAATTGCTGTTCATCGATGCTCGTCGTTTTATCTATTAAACTCAGCTTTGCTAGCGACTTTTCATGAGATAATTTAGCTCGGCATACTTTATATATCCTTACGAAAGAACTACGCCCTGCCTGAAAAAAGCTCACTGTGTGGGCCACAGATTGCCTTCAAACTTTGTCCGAATTTACGGCAAAATGCCGTCATGGATTTTCCTTCCGACTGCCTTGAGTCGGACTCAGGATGGGGGGAGGGAGGGGCGCTGGTATTTTTCCCTCAAGTTAGCGAGCGAGACGATTGTTGTTCACCTCTTCTTCGAAAGTCGATAATTGTCTCTAATTTGCTGCCGAGAACTATTGAGAGCAGCAGCCTAATGTAATAGAGAATCTTGGCTGAACGTCAATTTTTCTCTCGAGTGCTCATCAGAATGAGTTAGGGGGACTCTTTGTGACAGCCAGACCGTGCGCTAACCAACATCGCCGCGGCGGCCCTCCGGTCTTCTCAACGTTCAGCAGCCAAAATGGAAACTTTGGTAGCCGGGGGAAAAAATCCACTTTTAGAGTTACTAGACTGTGGCTTGGGGCTGCCTGAACTCTAGGATATGTTAATTCACGTCATTATGCTTAGTGTAGAGGAAATGCTGATTGTGATACCGCTATATAGTCTATTTCATTATAGAGTATGGACGTCATGCGAGTATTATCGGGTGGCAGCCTATGGCAGTATAATGTGGATATAATACCAATACTATAGACTATGCGGCCTATTTCTTTAGGGCATGGACGTTTTTCGAATACTGCAGTAGAGCCCCTGCTGTCTGTATTATTATTCATAGTAGAGAGGCAATGGGAATGATGTTGGCTGTGCGGTTAGAGTTACTATAGCGTATGAAAATATATTATAGAGTACACGAAGACAATGCTCTGTAAGGACTGCAGCATACATTAGTATGAGTACTCTCACGTACGCTATCTATGCCCCTAGCATTGCTGTGTTATGGGCTGCATAGTGCACTAATGCACAGCCTATGATAGGGCAGTATGCTGCCATTTGCACACTTTACATATACCATTTTAGAGATTGTCTGTTAATTCAACCTCCTTTGGCAACATAATACAATACATCGTGCTGCCTTCCTATATAACAAAGCCCAGTCTATGTTGGACAATAACGTATTAAAAAGACACCAGAGATACTATGCGTAATCTCGTAGTTTACACAACAAACAGTCATTATAGACTAGAGTATGTGAGTCATATAGTCATCACTGCCAAAGGTACAGTAAACACTGGTACGCACGAGTGAAGTCCATGATATATATACAGTATATAGACCTATCCCACATTACTTTCAGAAATTAGGCATTGACCTTACATCAATGTGAAGAGACCCGAAGAGGAAATCGTACACAATTAATAATATGGCAAGTGGTGATACAACTTTCTTATGTAATTCTAGCCTTAGTGTGTCAACTTTTATTACGACAACTATCCTAAAAATTAACGTCTGATGAACTAGCCTTTGTGCTCACTAAACTTTCACTCTTTCCATGCAACACAATATAGCTAACTAGGGTATAGGAATAAAGCCCCGGTAGGAAACAAGCCCCCGTCTATCTCCAAATGTTCATTTATTACCAAGCGTCTGTCTATCACCCTATATAAAAAACAATATAGGTACAGCATCAGGACCACAGACTCAAACAGTCCATAATCTCTAAAACTTTCACGGGTACAACTGTCGTGAAATCATCACAAATATAACCACATTTTCAGTTTCGCGAACTAAAAAAGAACCCTATATAGCAGGAGAGAGAACATCGTCATTATGCGTAGGGATAATAAGTTACTAATACGCTGTTGTAGTTCTTTTGCTGTTATTATTAGCAGCAGTACAAATATTATGCAAGTTCTTTCGAGTACCAACACATCTTCAGCCTGACCTATTGATACTTGCACTCGCCCGTACCAAAACTCCATGGTACGCAAGTCAACTTCCTCTAGTGCTACCTAATACTGTGTACCTGAGATTGATCACAGGCCTAGTACTTGTATCATAAGTATTTAACAACTTTGGATCTATAACCGTTTCATAAAATCTAACCTCTATATTTGTTTAAATTTTAAAATGTCACTGCGTTTTATTTAGATCTAATTGAATTTTATTTTATGCAATACTGTTTCTTTGATCTCTTGATGTAACATTTTTCTGTCAATAAACTTTACTAAATTTCTATTTGTTAATATAATTATTTTTGAAGACGTATTTCCATTCGGAGAGAAAAATGCCAAACTGGAGTCGAGTTAGTGATGAAATTCAGTTAGGCCATAATTGGAAAAATGTCACATTTTGTAGTGTCACTCTCAGCCATTGCTGCTTCTCACTGCTGAAAACCTTTCTTCGCCTAACTGGATTAGTTCATTATTCATGAGCACAGGAACATTGTTGGAACGCTACGCTCAAAAACAGCACTTTCTGCCAAATGGCGTTTAGTTATAGAGTAGATATAGAAGTCTACGTCGAGCCTGAGGAACTTTCCTCTATCTATCTTCCAAAGCAGAAAGCGTGTTTCCAATTTTACTGTATGATATAAGTAAGGTTCTTTTGTTTGCGGGGCACAGCAGTAAAGCCGCGGCAAATCGAGAGTAACTTAAATCTTTGAGTAAAACCCCGAGACCCATGTCATCTTTTCGAGCACCAACGATTTACGGTTGTAGTCCTTCTTTTAACGATGGAGAATAGTAGTTTCCCTGTGGGGCTCCGGTGGGTCCATGTTGCATCCTGCGACCAGTGTCGACTTCCTTGCTGGGACCAATGTTCGGGAGATCTTCTAGCATCCGGTTCACCGCGAGTGGGTTCTTGACTGCGTACGTGTCTTAGCAGCGATGTGGACGTTCTTAGGTTGCTTGAGCTCCCGGACGTGTAGTTTTAATAATAATTTGAAAGTCTTTTTTCTTATAATTCTATTATTATAATATCGTTTCCCCCAATAGATTAGATGGTTGTGATTGCTGCAGCCATGCAATAGGCCCTAACAATATGTTTATTTTACCTATGCACGGGCTTGAACATCAGCAAACTGTAACTTATTTGTAATTCGCACTTCAATTTAGAGAGGATCTAATCATACAGTTTTAGTTACACAACTCAGATTCCTACAGTAGTGCATAAGGAAGCCAAAAAATATAATAGTAACTAGAGCAATCTCAGAGCGCATACTTCCGCCAAGCAAGGCAACGGTAACGAAAAATTCAAATTGGCTCTGAAACCAATGTTTTCATTGTATCAACACCAAAATCTAATCATTTTTGCCTTTTGATAGTATTAACAGCTTCTGTATTTTTCTTGGAGATCCCTTCATAACTTTTTAAGTTATGCTGCTAACAAACATTCCAACAAACATGCGTCAAACACGCAAGCGGACCAACCGATCATCACGAAAATTTAATCACTTGTGTCTTATGACATAAGGATCCATCCTCAACTTTTTGAGTTATTGTGCTAACAAACATAAAATCAAACACAGAGAAAAACGAACAAGCAGATCATCACAAAAATTTCATCATATACTCATTGTAATATACCCAACAACTCATGTAAATTTCATGAAAATCTGTTTCCGTTAATATCGTTTCCGTTAATAGATTAGATGATTGTGATTACTGCTACCATGCAATAAGCCCTAACAATATGATTATTTTACCTATGCACGGGCATAGGTTATGGTGCTAACAAAAAATAGGCAGACAAAGAAACAAACGGATGGACAGATTTTCACCAAAAAATTTTTCATCTGTTCCTCCTAAAATATCTAACACTCCATGTAAGTTTCATCAAAATCCGTCAACAACTTTTTAGTTATCTTGATGGCAGACAGACAAACGAGACAAAAACATAACCTCCTTGGCAAACGTAAAAACAGCAGTCGTTATAGTAATAGTAGTAATAATCCTACTGTAATGAAACGCTTGGTGTATTTATTCATTTTGCGTCCGCTCTTAAAGAAATAAGCAAAAAATGGGCCAGGCTGCAGATTTTGTAGTCAAGTGGCGTTTTCATGAAGATCGATGACCAGGCTGCAGAAGATGGTGAAAGTAGGCACTTTATCCATTTATCTGAAGGCAGTTTTTGCTTGAAACACTTTTTAAAATCGAAGCCAAGATATTTGTAGCTATTGGAGCCTGATTTTTTAATTTTTTTCTCTCAGGTCACATCGTATAAATTCAGTAGATCATCAATAGAGCACTCACTAAGGGTTAATTTTTCACAGGCAGTAGACAATTATTTCTTCTAGCTTGCTGTTTCTCTTTGACAGAGCAGTTATCTCTTCATCGGTCAAAATTTCAGCACTTCAGTGGAATTGATATTTGAGTTTTCAGTATCATGGCTACCCGCGCGCTCACATTGTTTTTATATAAGCCGACTAGTTGTATTCAAGTTTATTGCAGATTTTACTTTCGCCTGTCAATATAGAGGAATCACGTGACAGAAAGAGAATGGAAGAGGAAGAACCTAACGACGAGAGTACGTCAGATTATCAATAAAAAAGCAATTTAGAAATACGAAGATTCGTACTAGCCTTTATTAAGCAAACACATCTATTATTGCATGATTTTTTCACGCAATGGTCCTCTAGTAACATATAGTAGTAATAATCACCACGTTTGCTGCATTTGCTATGTTTAGAGTTATCATTAAGATGCAGAAAAGTTCAATGGCTTACTCGCGGCTTACCACATTTCCGGTAACTAGTGGGCCCCATGCGGCACCCGTAGAATTGCATCTACAGCAGCAGCAAGCAACACAATTATAGTCTGTAAGTAGCACAGTCTGGTGCATGCCTATTTTTGAGACGCTTGCAGTGTGAAAGTAAGAGAATCAGTAGCTGTCAGCTTTAATTATCATAGGGAAAAGTTCAAGATTTAGTCAAGGAGTCCACTTAGACAATCTACCTTTCAATTATTGAAACTCCATAGAAATTTATTTGTCAAAAAACACACGGTAAAAATAGATAGTCATAGTAAAAACATTCAGAATGTGACAAATGGTCACTGCAAGCTCGTTCGCTTCTCGGACCAATTAAAATAATAACAACGGGAACAAAATTTACAACAAAAGGAGGATACTAACATTATACCAAAATTTCTAGTAACATTGAGTCGATATACGCAACTAACGCATAAAACTCATTACCAATGCTTAAATTCGGTCACGGCTTTGCACTAACTATTCATAAAATTTAGCGATTAGAAAAGTGTTCATAGTGAGATACAGCTGTTTTCGTGAAATATCTCTGCTGTGCCATCTCATGAGGCGTTGCCATCATAATACTGAAATGACAAAAAGTCTCCTCCAAGCTCTGGATTTCTTCATATTTCCGGCGCCAATTGTTTACTGCCATTTTATGCAAAATACGATTAAGAACTTCACAACACCGTACTGTCAGTGACACTAAAAATGCACAAGGCATTGCAGTTCAATAACATGTTTTCCTCCATGCGGTATCCCCGCAAGCACGTCGCAATTATAAAATTCCACATTCCTTAAGCTTGGGTTTCCGCGGAGAAAAACTAAAACGTAATAAACTCATCCAAAAACTGAATCCATTTTCCACAAGCCAGTAAAAAAACGAGAGGCAATTACAAGTGAGAGGGCAACAGAAAGATTCAAACCTCAATCAATCGGAGTATTGCAGAAGAAAACTTCCTGTTCTAAAGAACATCAGAGTTGGGGTATCGTAGATATTGTGTGTATGTGTGTGTGTGGATGTCAAGTTCTTAGAAGAAACGACTGCCGTGCTCCATTTCCGCCAGAGTTTTATTTATTGCAGTTGGAGTTGGTGGAGAGACGTGGAGTCTTCGAATTCCATTTTATTGGGCGAAGAAATGTCGACCAGGATGCAGGTTATGTGAGCATCGACGTACGGGCCACTCAGGACATGTAATACGAAATACAGTATTGCGATCTGGAAAGAGGTCTAAGTTTATGGAAATAATTATATCTCAAAGTCAGATTGTTACGACGTAAAAATAACATTATCGCAAATTGTTCGTGCATACGCGTACTGTGGGCAATAATATTAGCGTTTGTGCAGTATTAAAGATCAGCAGCGGGGGGAAAATTATCATCACATAACGGGCCGTGAGCAATGGCCTGGAACATTCATGTAGCGAGTGCCGACCTCCACGTCTGTACTAAAATACCTCGAGTTCAGTCGTGCGCTGCAAAGAAATAAAAGTATGACGCATGATGCGGCACATGCAGGACCATAGGCAATTAATGTTGCCAGTTGATAATGGTCACTCACGTCTGTGTTAATAATTACAACTTTAATAACTTAGCAAATAATCTTAAAGCTTAGAATTATAATAGTTGAACTGAGGGCTATTTTTTGAAAAATTTTATTCGTATTCTATTATTTTTGAAAGTTTCTTCCAATCTCAGCCAGAATACAAGTAATTCGAGGAGTTTTACTCCAAAGAAAATCATGACTCATTTTTCTAATACAGTTCGTTACCCTTAGCTACTGCCGCGTTAGAGCTGATATGCGGCTTCTACTTGCACCAATCCAGAGGTTGCGCTTGCGTTGCAGGAGAAATGTCTTCGGTCCGACTCAGTCCTGAGGAATATCTGACAGCACTCGCTCCAGTCTTGAGTTGTACAAGTCTCGCATCACCTAAGGAATCCTTGGAACTAGTCAAGGGCTACTAAAGTACAGGCCTGGGTCTCCACGTCACGAAGTTGGTTCGATTGGTACAGTGCCATGACAAACTGTTAGACGCAGTCTGCTATTTTTTGGTACACGTTCTGCATATTTCAGGCTTATCTTGATAGAAAACTAAAACTGTCCTACTTTCGCAACTTGTAATTACTTTGAGGAAGAATTTCTCTCGAGATTATGTCTTAAATGTGTAGAGTAGGTTCCAATAATATCAGGTTACGACTAAGGATTTTTCCAGGGATTGTACGCAATCGGACCACTTTCGAGGCCCAGACCAAGGCCTGAACTTTAGCAGACCTTGAATAAGTTCAGATTAGTGTTTTTGAGTCTCAAACTACACAAGGTGGCCCAAAACCACACTTAAATTAGGAAATCTTGGGCTTATTTTAAAGATTTTCAGTTAATAGCAACTGTCGACTTCCACGCGCTTCAATTAATTTGTATCTTTACTTCGGAAAAAATGGCACGTAAAATAAGTACAGATAATTACGTCCGCCAAGGAGGTTATGTTTTCGTCGAGTTTGGCTCTCTGTCTCCCCCTTTGTCCGTCTATCACCAAGGTAACTCAAAAGTTAGGACAGGTCTTCATCAAATTTGGAGAAATTGTTAGGTGTGTTAGGAGGAACAGATGATTATTTTTAGTGAAGATCCGTTCAACCGTTTGTTTTTTTTTTTTTTTTTCTTATTGCCATAACTCAAAAAGTTATGGACGTATTTTTATGAAATTTCATGAGTTGTTAGGTATATTACGATGCATGAACGACCAAATTATTGTGACGATCTGTCTATTTGTTTGTTTTGTTTGTCTCTGTGTTTGATTTTATACTTGTTAGCAACATAACTCAAAAATGTATGAACAGATCTTTATGAAATTTACAAGAATTGTTAGTACTGTTGATAGACATAGATGATTAAGTTTTGGTGCTGATCGGCTTGTGTGCTTGGTTAATGCTTGCCCGAGTGTTTGTTAGCAGCACAAATCGAGAAGTTATGAACGAATCTTCAAGAAAATTACAGAAGCTATTATTACTGTCAGAAGGCACAACTGCTTAGATTTTGGTGCTGATGCAATGGGAATCATAGTTTCAGAACCAATTTGAATTTTTCATTACCGTTGCCTTTCTTGGCGGGGGTATGCGCTTTCAAAGTGCTTTAATTTTATCTGCATCATTGTGGCAATATTTAGGACGCCTAATATTGATAACTAGAGAGCCCTCTTAGAGCGTATACCCTCGCCAAGCAAAGCAACGGTAACGGAAAATTCAAATTAATTCTCAAAAACATGATTTTCTTCGTATCAACACCAAAATGTATTCATTTGTAATTTTTGATACTATTAACAATTCATATATTTTTCATAAAGATCTTTTCATAACTTTTTGAGTTAGGCTGGTAACAAACATATGATAAACACAAGTCATATACATAAACATGACAACCGATCATCATCAAATTTAATCATTCATATCTGTTAACATTAGTAACAACTCCTATAAATATCATTAAGATCCGTACA
Source organism: Parhyale hawaiensis (assembly GCA_001587735.2). Classification (NCBI taxonomy): domain Eukaryota; kingdom Metazoa; phylum Arthropoda; class Malacostraca; order Amphipoda; family Hyalidae; genus Parhyale; species Parhyale hawaiensis. The sequence continues at coordinate 67,968,986 of LQNS02278091.1, read as the reverse complement.
TAACTTTTTGAGTTATTGTGCTAACAAGCATAAAATCAAACATAGCGACAAACAAATGATCGAACTAACAGATCAGCCCAAATTGGGTCATTTACTCTTCCCATTATATCTAACAACTCAACTAAATTTCATGAAAATCCATTAATTACTTTTTGAGTTATGGCCTCAAGAAAAAAATAGGCAGACAGACAAACATATCAACGGATTTTTACCGAAAGTTAATCATCTGTTACTGTTAACATGCCTTATAATCCCAGTAAATTTCGTAAACATCCGTCCATAACTTCTGAGTAATCTTGGTGACAGACAAACACGTCAAAACATAACCTTCATGGCCGAGGTAATATCACGATCCTATGTAGTTAACCCCAAGAGAATTACCGTACTTCTTAATTGAATAGATTAGTAAAATCTATGTTAGTATTTCAGGTTTCATTAGTTATGCTTTTATTGTGTACGCAGAAGCACCAATGTGTAAATGCATACGCATCGGTTCAGCAAACTTAGTCGTCGGCGCTGCCAGGCCCAGACTTCGACCCACAAAATACGACGGCATTTTATAAAAATAGTGACGCCAATTCCGCTTCCGAAATTGCAAGTCTTTTAAATGCAGAGACTATAAAAGCTGTAAGCCTAAAGAATGAATTATTGAGTTGTTTTCCTCTGCACGACACTTCGCTGTGAGCTTAATGGCTTTGGAATTCCACTCTTATTTTGGATAGCAGCTGCAGCTTTTGTTTATTGAGGGAAGAGCAAGCCATGCGTCACGTTACGCATGGTATTATCAATTTCTTTTATCTAGCACTTCGTCTACAGAGACTTATGAACACTTTCAGAGCCCTGCTTTGCAAGACTTATTAATATTTACCTTACAGTCTTAATGCTAATAAGACCGACAGAGATTTAACTTTCCGCTATAAAAAAACAAATCTTTACGTACCTTAGCTCGAATTTTCTTACGCTCCTTTGTACCTCGTCATAGCACTACCAAAAGATTGCAGTCTGACTCTTTCCTAGCACTGATAAAGAGCAAGTGTTGGCTGAGGCTTCGACGATGAGAAAGGAAAGGAACTTAGACATATCAATCACAAGCAAATGCTGCACTAAAAGGAGAAGTTACGTGTTATATCTAAGATCCATTTCTTGCATATCTTCTTCCTTTCCTTCGTGGTTTCGGTGCTTCTCTTGATGAGGCTGCTCCGCTACTTTTACCTTTTACAGGACGCCGTTTGTGAGAGAAACTTTTACCACCCCCCCCCCTCCTCCGCAATGTATTAACTTTATTACTATAATATTTGTAAATTTAGTACAAAAGAAAGACTGAGTCTCCTACAAACTAATATCTCCCTCACCTCAACTCTCAATCTCCTGTTGAAGAGACATGCGACATAATGAATATTAATTGTTTGATAATTAATGTTATTATTGATAATAAGTATTATTTTAAATAATTAATATTATTAAAAATTATTAATATTAATTAATGTATATATATTTATAACTGGACAGAGTCTGCTCACCTCTTGTCCTTGCCAAGCATGAGGTACAGCAATAATTTGCTTCGTGTAGCTGCGTGCGTATCATTCAAATTTTGCAGCAGCTCAGTGCTAAGCCTTAGATACCCAATGGACCAGCTCGATCATTGCATATATATAGAGCGCAGATGGGCCATTGAAATCCCGTTAAGGGAAATACATCAATACCGCCTTTGTAACTGAGTAAACGTTTCAATAGACCAGGAGCAGTAGCTTGGTCATACAATAACAACAATAGGACATTCGAATATGTCCAGTTTTCAACTCCTAAGATATGCAAAGATAGTCTCTGTAACGCGGCTATTGCGTAGTTCTGAACAGGTAGTCGATGATAGCTGGAGGATATATGAATTAGAACTATGCTAATAGTTATGCAGCAATTAAGTGAATGGTTCTTGCAAGCAGCCAACATTATTGCTGCTGCATGTTGAGCACTGCTTCCGAATGGATGGTATGCCATTAGCAAATATCTTTTTTATTATTATATTGAATGAAATAAAGGACGTTCAGGTTCCATATGAGAGGAGTTGTAGTGAGACCTCTGCTGAACAACAGCTTTATTGAACCGTGGGTACCAGCTCAATCCCTGCATATATATAGAGGTATATGTAGAGTGCAGAACGGCCATTGAAATCCCGTTAACGGAAATACAACAATAAAACTCTGGTTCAGTAGACTTGTTACCACAACTCCTCTTTATTATTATTTTATTATTTAGTCATATGGTTCAAGTAACAGTAAGCGTACCAGGCAGAGAGGCGTATTTAGAGTAATGTGATAGACAATCGACACAGATGGAACAGCAGCTGTTCTCACCTCACCTGTGATGTTGTACACCGTAATGGAGCGCACCAGCAGTCAGTAGACTCGCCCCAGCAGCAGCTACTGATGATCAGTCAATAGCAAGGCCAGGCTGCCAAAGAGATCCAGAAGCTTTGAGCAAACTGAGGCCCTTGTTGACCTTTCCAACTTTGGTCCAGCGCAGGAACATACGTAACGGAACTTTTCGCTGAATCTTTCGGATTATGAGTGGCATCTGAAAACAAACGGCACTATGTCCCTAGTCTTTCTGTATATTGGTAGCCGCCACCCTCATAACATCACAGTTTTTAAGTCGACGCGGTTGCCGTATCAACCAAAGTACGCTCAATTGTATTATTTAATGCACTAATGTCAATACAGTGCGCGCCGTCAGTTTCCGCATTACTGTGGCAGTATCCATTATATTGCACTACTACCAAAAATGCTCTACTACCTTTATACTGAGTAGTGTTGTAGCTATGACATCGGCGCTATAAGAGTGTCTTGTATACTACAGCACTGCCCAGTATACTGTATCACTCTTCAGCTGACTATATCACTGACTCGTACACTGTATTATTGCCCAGCTTAGGTACTCTGTAACTCTGCAGTATACTGCATCACTCTTCGATATTAAAACTAGATGAAGCCCAATACGTTTTTCGTTCACTGCATGGCACTCCCAGAAATGCCGAAGTTGTGCAGTTAACTCGAAACAGTGAAATTAGTGGACGATCTCTTCGGCGAGAGCGTCTCCAAGTACGCTACACCAGCACCAAGGTTGGTCAACAAGCTCTTTCTATATCTGGAGCTAAGCTTTGGAACGCTCTTCCCAATTCAGTTGGGAATGTGACTGAATATAATCAGCTCACCAGGATGGTGGTGTCGCACTTTGAGCAACCCGATTACTTTTGCTAAAATTCTCTAAGTCAAAGAGGCATACTCTGCTCTTCTGCCGCAGTAGGAATACCAAGTTTCAAATACCTAATATCTACTATTTTTGCTCTTTTAGCTTTCTAATACATCAAATATAAATACTCATTGATACACGGGTTACTTACTGCACAGCGCATTTGTAAATGCACTATTGACACATATGTTTTTTATGCATAATTTCGAATTTATAAAGGTAATATATTTCTTCTGATGTGTCATTTTATTCAGTCCGTCATACAGTGACAGACGACTGTTGCGTAACATGCAGAGCATATGTAGCGTTACTATGTTTTTTTTTATATGTAATTTTATTCAATCTTTCTCATAAGAGGCATAAAATGCCACACTACATCGCATGTACATCGTGTATATCAAATTGATTTATGTATGTTTTCTTTGGTGTAAATTTTTTATTCAGCCCTCAGAGGTAAATTCTAGCGGGACCCTTTCCCTGCCAAAATATTATTTGAACCTCACGAACCCAAGAGTCCCAATTGTCTTCTCCACAGGAGGTGTTGCAGCTTGCCGCAGTTCCTGCTGACGAGGTTAATTTTGCACAGTTACGTAGGCTCTCAATACTGCCCCCTCTGTTTCGGGAGGTGGGCGGCTGATCGACGTGGCCCATCTACACCGTTAGGCTACTACCTTTTCCCTTGCGGAGGACCATAGGTGACACCGTCTGCACGGGCGTAAAGTAATCGAATTGTGTAATCAGATATTGAATTAAAACGTTAAACAAAATTTGGCTGTTCTTGTCACATTTTAGACTGAATATGTACGTTGTTTAGTTTTAGCTTTAGATTTTCTCTATTTTTATGATAATACCGTAATGTGCTGTGTAATTCTAACTGCATTGTCTTTAGACTATTATTTTTTCTCGCTTCTTGTAACACATGTCCGTTTCTCATTCCCTTTTGAGTATGGTTAGCTGGACTATATCTTCTCAATTTCACCTCTCCCTTTTCTCGATATTTTGAAATCCCTGTAAACGTACCGTTTACTGATATGCAACGTCTTGCCCTAGCCCACTTTATGCTGTAGACTATAGTTCATACTCTCAAAAAACTCTTTTCGCCCCAACTCTGTGTAACCAACGCTTCTCTCAACGGAAAATAGTAGCAATATCATTTCATTAACATGCAGGCATTGTACCAATAACTCTCTGCAAACCAAATGCTACTTCTCTCGTATGTTAGTGTTTAATATTAGTCTTATGTTAGTACTAAGAATGAAAACCTCATGCTGTGCCCTAACCTTGTTTGACACAGTATCCATATGAGAAATACATGTTATATTATTATTATTATTATCAGTAGACTGTATCTCTACCTAGTACACTGAATTACTGCTCAGTACACTCTATAACTCCGCAGTATACTGCATCGCTCTTCAGTAGACTGTATCACTACATAATATACTGTATTACTGCTCAGTATGCTCCGCAGTATGCTGTGTCACAGTCGACAGTGATGTAGCAGGATCTGTCTCCCAACGCCTCGCCATTTCACAGGTTACACGACTCCCCACATCCTCCTCCTCCCCCCCCCCACACACACGCAGGCACTCAACATTTCCCTCTCGTTAGCACCATTTGCATGTCAGAAGTTTGGGCCCCAGCACTCCACTGCCTCCCGACATTAACTCATTAAGTGCGGCCAGCAATCGTAAACACATCGGCCAGCGGTTATCAGCCTGGCCTCGCTTTCATCACAAATCGAAAACGATCTGCGCAATTTTTTTTTTTTTCGTAGGATGTCGGGAAAAAAGCTTGGATGGCACTCCGGATGTTAGCTCTTAAGCAAAGGGTCCCACCACCTGCTTCCTAAACCCTTTCTACCCAAAGTGAACGGTAGGTCAGTTTTTAAATTATCTTATTCCAGTGGAAACTTGCGCTAAATGTAGACTGCGCAAAGCTTAATTGGAATCATCACAGGTTTAAGAGCACGTAATTTTTTCGGATTATGAAAAAGGAGTTGTTGAAAATGCTGTTTCATTTCACAATTAAAGCAGTTGTAACTTTATGATAAATTAATACTGTAACATTGATGATTATACTTTCATATGATAACATCAGTAATAGTACAAATCTATTTCCAAATGTTTAATTAACCTATATGACGTTCTATCACCTGAAAACGCAAGGTACAATTTTCCCACGCGTGTATTCTGTGCACGATATACCCACCACTTTTTATAGCCCCTTCTCACAAAATTTCTTATTTAAAAATATTGTTATTGTTGGATATATAATTTCCGCATAAGTCTTAGGTACCAAGAACCAGGGTGGCAGAATCGGAGTCGAAGTGGTAAGGAGTCGGAGTTTTTGTTTTTTAGGGGGGGGAGAAAGGGGGTTTGGAACGGAATTTTCAGACTCCTAAACTAAAGTGCAGCTCAGACCTACTTTGTTTTCTAATTCTAATCAAAATTACAAGTTCCAGAGGATGAAAAAGCGGCAACAACGTCAACGCAGTGTTGGTTCCATAGCTCTCTTGTGCAATTATTTCATTGTGACATGTTACTATATCTGAAAATTAGAGCATGTACTAGCATCCCTATGGCTCACTGCAGTCTCCTCTTCTGTCGACCACAATAGGACACAAAGCATAGCTGGCTCATGCGCATCCGAATCTTGGTAATTAACAGAATATTGCTTCTTGTAAGTAATTTTTCATTTTTCCTGTTTTTTCTGAGCAATTATTTTTCATACAAATTCTATAACAATAAAAAACGCAGCGGCTGCAGTTACTTAGGAACCTTCTTCTAGATAATACAAATGCGACAGGAGCGATTAACATGGAAAGTTGCGACAATACATCTTCTGCTGAACAAAACCGGCACGAAGATGAAAGCCATATATCATCGGACTGCCAATGGACCGGTTTAAAGAGTGGGCACAATCAGAAGTATGAAAGCGAATCTGCTGATTTATTCCAAATGGCTTTTCGGAATTGCGTGCCGTTGGTTCGGAGCACAACAGATATTGAGAATGGCATCCATTTCGTACAGTGTGACTACTAGGTAAAGGAAAGAAAAACTGGTAGAACCACAGGAAAAGACGAAAGTAGAAGAAGCACTTGAAATAAAAATGCTTACGGTTAAACAGCAAGAATAAATATTTCGAGGAAGGATCCCGAAAAGGAAATTCCACTAAGAGAATCACATGAAAAAATATATAGATGTATATGTAATTGAACCATATGAAGTACAATGACGCCAATAGAATTACATGAAGCAAACCTTAGCAGAAGAATTCATTTATTCGCGATTACGCCTTTCAGTGTAAGAGTGTAGTTTCTATCAATGATTTCAAAATAATTGCTTCCGCCATTGGTATTCAGAATCTAAGAATCATAGAATCACTGTACATTCACAAACTCAGACCAGAACTCAATGATATCCAAAGCGCCACCCTCTCCGTGTCACCAGCTGTTCTTAAGAAGGTGTTAATTTAGTTTATTTTGTTCACATTAGTTGTAAGCTTTAAAGTTAGGTGTGATTCTTTATTCATTTCAGAATTGCTGATGATTTGCCGATTGCGTCCGAAACTTTCATTTTAATAACTACGAGCTATTTGAATCTTAATAAATTTTAGTAAGATGCCTACTTCTACATCCTATCTAGCTTTATTGTGTTTAGTTCAAATTAAAATCTCATAACAACAACACGAGAATAGTTAGAACAAGGAAGTAAGTATAAACAGCAAACTTCCCTAACCAGCCTATAACAACAACACCAGAATAGTTAGAAGAAGAAATAATGAACAGCAAAATTTCCTAACCAGACCACCGAAACAGCCCAACTTTTCCTTTCTCATTCGACCTCTGCGTATTATTGAAGACTCTCGTACCATAGTAGTTCTTTTATAGGTTGTTTTATGACCAATGAAATATCTCCATCATGTTCGATCGTGAGAATTTGGAGGCAGGCCCCTTGTAATCCTTAGGATTTTTACGGCTGTTTTTACGAACTGTCGGAGCGAGAAAAGAACAGAGGGGCGGTGTGGAGTCGGCAGCTGTCTCGAACTGTTATGAGGAACAGCAGTTCCTGATGAGAGTTCTTATTGTTATTTTCTTTTGTGCTATGGCCGTTAATAGAAAATTGCTGTTGAAGTGCTACGACTTGTTACATGAGTGGTAATAATTAGTGGTAATAATTTAGTTCAACTGAGTGAGGTTGTATGCGAGGAACTGAAGGCAATTGACGACTGGTTGAAAGCAAATAAAGCATATAGGTTATCACTGAATACTGACAAAACATATTTACATACGCACAATAAATACATCAACGACTGTAACATTAGGATGAAAAATATACCCGTACAACATTTAAAATCCACAAAGGTTCTGGGACTTATAATTGACGACAGACTGAACTACAATGAATATTTGACTAATCTCACAAAGCAGCTATCGAGAATAAAGGGTCTTCTATTCAAACTGCATTATGATCATCCTGCTACAGTTTTGCGTCAGTTGTATTATGCCCTGTATTGTTCTCGCAAGTCCTACTGTATTTCAGTTTGGGGTGGGGGTTATGTCACTAATATTAATAGAGCTCGCAATGTAGATAGAACAGCCGTTAATATGTTTGTCAATAATCTTACTGCAGGTATACCACACCCGCTTTCGTAAGATAATGTTTACAAAATCAACTGTTTGGGACTATTTTTACAAATATCTAAACTCCGGCATGTTTCCTTATGTTCAATCAAAAGTAGTTAAGCTTGTTCCTAACCACAATTGTAGTACTTTAGGTTTTCAGCTTGCAAATATTACAATCTTTTAAAATTTTCAAAAACAGTAGCTCACAACCAATTTTGGCTCAACGCCATAAAAATTTCGAAATCACTCCCTCAAAGTTTAAAAGAACTACAGTCCAATGCTGAATTAAAAAGAAAACTAAAATATTACTTGAACTCTCTAAATTTATAATTTACTGCTTTCTCCATGATTCACCACCATTTTATACCCCCCCCCGCCCAAGGGGCATAGGATGGGCCATAGATTAAGTTAGTTAGGTTCGCCAGTTCAATGTTATGGGAAGCAACGACTCCAGGCGTATGTGTAGGTTACCTTAGCCATTAGCTAGGCCTTTGGGACGTGCTCTTCTTCGTGCCCTCTTTGCTTTCTTGCTGATCCCGTACTCCTATCGATCTTGCTTTCGTCTGCTCTTCTTCTTTTTCTTCACGACTCGCCCTTCACGTACGCGTCGGTACACTTTTGTGAGTGGGTTCCGCCTTTCTGTCGACATGCTACGAGTCCCTTCCTTCTCCTATCTTGAATCACCATAGCCATTCTTAAAAAGCCTAAGCATCAAAGATAGCTTTCACTTAATGTCCTTTAGCATGTGTGTAGTTTAAGAGTATTAATTATTATTTGCTAATCATTGCCAGGTCATATAGACGCACAACTTCAATTTACCGTAATTTTGCTTTTTGACCTAGACTACCCAGTAGGTTACCTGGTAGGGCTTCGAAATATTATGTACATTTATCTTTCATTGTTAAATAAGTATGTGTAGGTCATATGGCGCCATATCCTTAATTTTAAACTGATTTTCGTATAGATATTTTCATTTTCATAGACCTAGAGAAAGGAATTTGGAACAGATAAGGCGGTATCTTTCATAAATCGTTCTAACAAACAAGTTTTCTTATCTCCTGCTACAAATGCCATATTCACTCACGATGCCATCTCTCTGATGCTGCAAGCATATATCTCTTCATTTTATAATAAAAATGCTTGTATCTCACCATGTCAATTTTGACTCCTTAGGTCAGGATTTTGCCCATAATTCTTCCCCTTAAAATTGACACTTCTCGCTTGACAGCCGTTCAGCTTAGACTACACTGCAGTTTCCTCCGCTTGCTCTTATGGAATATATATCATATATTTTTTTAATATGCAGCATGGTGAGACTTTCATTTTTGGATAAGTATGCCATGTTTTCAGTATGTTATATTATTATTTTATCTTGAATAAGTTACAACTATAGTTCGCAATATCGCGATTGAGAGCAACATAATGCCAGCAGCAGCGGCGGCTCCAGCTGCTCAGCCTCATGCCAGTATATTAGTAAGTCTTTTATGAACTAGCTGGGAACTTCTTACTTCAATATACTATATAAACAATTGTCGTCCTTCAGCTCATAGAAAAGTTACAAATATCCTGGTATGGAGCAGTGCAGCATCCTTACTTTCGCAGCTGCGAGCTACCAATCTACGAGAGAAAATTAATAGGAACAATAATATTAATAATATAATATAGAGCACTCGCAGAGTGCATGCCTGCGCAAGCAAGCCAATACTAACTACTAATTCAAATTGGTCCTGAAATGAGGTTTTATTATTATTCGTCAACGAAAAATTTTGTCATTCGCGCCTCGATCTTGACAGTAGTAACAGCTTTTGTAATTTTCTTGAAGATCCGTCTATAATTTGCTAGGGTATGCTCAAACAGTTATTTTGGTAAAATATTAGCCAAGCGCTCAAACGGATAAACCGCTCATCTGCAAAATTTGATCATTGGGGCCTTATAACATTTCTATCAATTCCTGCTAATTTCATAAATATCCGTCGATAACTATTGAGTTATATTTTGACAAGCATTAGGTATACACACAAACGGACAAACCGATCGTCACCAAAATTTGGCCATTAGTGTCGTTTAGCACGTTTCACAACCCCTACATATTTCATTAAGATCCGGTCAATACTTTTGCGTTATGTTACTGGTATTCATAACAACAAACATAGAGACAAACAGACGGACTCAGAGCTTCATCAGTTGTTCCTGGTGATGACCCTAACAATTCCTGCAAATTTCATAAAGATCGCTTCGTAAATTTTTGAGTTATACTACCGAGAAAAAAGAGACAAACAAACCAACTGGCGAACGGATCTTAACCAAAGTTAAGCATATGTTCCTCCTAACATATCAAACAAACCCTATAACATTGTTAAAGATCCGTTATTAACTTTTGAGTTATATTGGGGACAGATAAAAAAACAAATAGACTCGACAAAAACAGAACTTGCTTAGCGAAGGTAATAATAATTTTATTCGGTAATCACTGTACGTCAGTCAATTAGTAAATGATTCGCTGAGTGTGCACACTTGTACAACATGATACTTTAGTTTGTGAATTCCCTCGAGTGTGCTCATTACTGCAAAAATTTAATTGAAGTTTCATATTACTGCTCTGAAAACGTAATCTCAACAGCTCGCAAAAATCAGTCGACTCTCCTGGTAACTAATGAAGCTATTGAGAGACATGCTTCAGAACGACGGCAGCCTTTCGCTAACTGGAAACATTTAAAGGGCAAAGCGCTGCTTTTTCTACACACTGACCTTATTTCTAGAAAACGAAAGTAAAAACCGAAGTCCATCGATGCCGACTCAGATCAATTTGTGTGATTGCTCCAATGAGGCAACCTTTAGCTGAATGAAAAGGGCACGTTCCTGTAGATTGGCTACGTAGCTCCCATTGCACGCAAACGGAGCGGGTTCCTGCAATGCCAAACATCTCGAAATTTGGGTTAGGTTCCCGTCTATCAATCTGTTCTGCCGATATGTAAATTTCATTGCTTAGCATTGAGCTCATCTCAATATTATACCCTTCCGAAAGTGTTGCCAAAGGAAAACAGGGATTACTAAGCTAAGTGCCGGAAACTCTAAAGAATTGTTAGAAGTTGGTTCCTTGAGAAGATGTCATTACTAATCGCGCCTGAAAGTTTCGCTAAATGAAAATAATGACTCTTATTCAGCTGCACCTAAGCGTTACGAACGCTTGAAATCTGTTGATATTTAAAATTTCTCTTATAAAGATTGGCTGTTTGCTAACCATCACAAGTAAGGTCTGTTGAAGCTAAGTAAAGTCTAATAGATGGTAGATATTCTCGTAACCACAGGCTGGCACAGACTCTCTGCAGCTTTTTAATAATAATAATAATAACAATAGTATTAAGAAATCTTAGAGGAAGAAGCCGGGCAACTCAGATA
>LQNS02278091.1:67937639-67956746 GCA_001587735.2 Parhyale hawaiensis | reverse complement strand
TACAGAAGAATCTTGATCGAAAAAACCGTCATGCTGACGTTCACCGAGGGGAAAAGAACACAAAGTGTTGCCATCTAAACGCAGATACATGAACTGACGGTGGCAATGGTTCAAAAGTGTAAGGGTTTGAACCCGCACTGTAACAAGGTCTGTTGAAGCTAAGTAAAGTCTAATAGATGGTAGATATTCTCGTAACCACAGGCTGGCACAGACTCTCTGCAGCTTTTTAATAATAATAATAATAACAATAGTATTAAGAAATCTTAGAGGAAGAAGCCGGGCAACTCAGATNAGGTCTGTTGAAGCTAAGTAAAGTCTAATAGATGGTAGATATTCTCGTAACCACAGGCTGGCACAGACTCTCTGCAGCTTTTTAATAATAATAATAATAACAATAGTATTAAGAAATCTTAGAGGAAGAAGCCGGGCAACTCAGATAGTAACATAAAGAGTGCAGATTTCTATGCCCTTGATAAAAACTGAATGTAATTTTCCCACGCTATTGAACGTAAAAAAGAAAACGGTGAACGAGTTATAGTTTACAAATCTTCTGATGAATTTCCAGCCGCCAGAAGTTAAAACAAGTCACCATTGCGCTCAAATGGTTTAGGAGCGAACGTCCTGGTGCTCTTCTGTCTGTCAGTCACGGTCTCGATGGTGAGATGATGATCCTAACATTTACGGTATGATTTGGCTGGAAGGCTTCAGTAACGCATTGCAGAAGTTTCAGCAACACATTTTTATTGGTAAAATAAGTTAAATGAGCGCAAGAGCTCTTAAGATTCTGCTGAGTGCACAAAGTGGTAATGACACTTAAAACATTACCTTTACTGTTCTCTCAATTTACAAATCAATGGTAAAATATTCACAATTACAGCCATTACCACTTGGTAGTGCACCATGTAGTAATGACACTTCAACGATAACAATTTTGCGCCAGTTTTCACCTGTAAAAACCCGTTTGTCGAAGAAGTAGAGTTATAGCTTAAAGAGATTTGTATATTTTCGTCAGGAGGCCTGAGTGAGAAAAGCTGAGTAACTTCACAAAGGTTGAGTTACTAAGAATGTCTTAGTATAGACTGTAACACAGTTAAAACATTTTTAGCGTAGTAAAAATCACCGTTTAAAATTAAAACACCAGCTTCTCTTACGCACGCCATGTGCTCAGTCATTTATTACACCAAGCAAAACATGAATTGGCATTCCGTTTTATTTTTTTTCAAATTTGGACGATATTTTGCGTAATGAGTAAGAAACGCACGGCTGGGAGTCCCAAGCAGGGAGCTCCTTCCTTCGCTTCTGAACAACAGCTTATAGCTACATCGTCCAGGCGGCACAAGAGATTCGTCATATCTGCTAATGTCATTTACCGCTTTACGTCTTGCTCGGGCGAGAGTTATAGGCTCGATTTTATAAAGCGAGCAGAAAATGACTGCGCCAGAGCATTAATCTTCATGCGTCGCTATATATCTGAGGACGATGCTCCACCTAAGCAGATACTATGCAAATAGCATCTTGCATTGCCGGGGCATAGTTGAAAGCGCCCACACGCTTCATTGCCAGAAGGCGACCATGCAGACCTGCAGTGGGCGCGGTGTGAAATACGACGCGCCTTGTTAGTGTAGCTATGCGAAACTTTGTGGTCTTTGCAGAGGATAAAGAGAATACTGAAATATCGGAGCTTTTGTCAAGGCAACGAAGGTGAATGCGTTGTCTTTGTCAAAGCATCGTGAATTTTTTCTTTTGGTCGAGATAATCAATATCACGAGAACTTGCGCTCATGTTCCAGGGTAATTATTCGGAAATAATATTTTCTATCAGAAACTGTGAGAGTAGAAAGTTCCGGCAGTTTGTCGAGGTGCCGTAATTATATGCACGAGCTGATGCACTAACGGCCACTCTGTAGAAATTTGTGGTTTTAGATGAGAATAAATGTTCAGTATGGGACGGACCTAGAGGTCCACGGTCAGAGAAGAGTCGAAGACCAGGCTCGGGTCATCTCCCAGCTTTTGCCGAAGTGCCTGTACCGTAATACCAATATAAAATCAATAAATCGTACTTGTAGGAGAAAATTGCAGCCAACAAGATGACTGTACTGCTGTATAAGTTGCAGTGAATTCTTTGAGATTCTGACACGTTTATTTCGACTGGATGTGAAAGATCTTGGGACTAAATCACCGTTCAAGTGGTTACAGTAGTTAGCAGTTGGAAGTTGAATAATTCGTGGGTACTGTTTCCAATAGTTGGTAATAGGAAATACTACAAGTTTTGGTCTTTTACCAAAGTACTAAGAATGCAGACATGCTTATGTTTTTGACAGACTACTATGAATATAGAAAGATTTGTACTTTGTCATGAAAACTATGACTTAAAAAAAAATAAGTGTTTTTGGAGGAGAATATGGGAATCTTACTAAATCTTTTAATCTTTTTTCCCAATAGTACACGTTATATATCAAAGCATCGATAAACAAAGATATTTTTGCTCTTTACCAGGACAATTCCACTTCGTTGATTTCAAAGTGGTTGTCATGGTAAAATAAACTGAAGAGTCTTGCTCTTCCATCAGGGTACAATGAATGCAGACAGTATAGTTCATATCTCTTCAGAATCATTGGGAAAATTGAGTTCTTTAATAATTGGCTCAAATTTTCAACATATAACCTATTAATATGAACTTAATCGTAAATATCTTCTGACACAACGAGAAAAAAAAAAATGAGGTGAATCGTAGCAATTTCCAAACGGGGTTAGTTAACATATTTCTTTCATAGCAATCTTTCGGCAGGAGAAATTCATGTGCCGGAAATCATAGAAAAATTCTGCAATATTGTATGTATTGCATAGAAGTGACCGCAGAGATAGGAAGTGTGGTAGTGTTGCATTATACGTAAGAGATCACCTTGGTTCACATTCAAAACAGAAATTTTCTAATGGAATAGGTGATTGTATTATTGTTAGTATTACAAAAATTGGATCGATGTGCGTCGTGTGCTATCGACCGCCAAAATGTACCACCGAAAAATTTGCTAAAATGTTGCAAGTGATCAACACACATTAGAAAGAAGTTCAGAGTAAGTATCGATTGCATATAACTGGTTATTGCAACTTCCCCTTCTTAAAATGGCTAAGGACATATAGTGCACTGCTCTGGTAAGCAGTCACAGGGGGTGAGCGAACCAACGAGGTGAATAAAAGTGTGCGCTGAAGTATTCATTATATTAGACACAATATACAGCCGTGGGTAGAGGCAGGGCTCAGATAAATAATCGTCGAGGTAGAATCTTCATAGCTCAGCTGTCAGTTCCCAGTCTTCTGGCTGCTCAGAGCTGTTTGCAGAAAAATTCTCAAACAAACACCATCTCCAGTCTACGGGACTTGAACGTACACGATAAAGGGATAAAGTGGGACGGCTTGAAGGCAGAACTGCAGTCACTAAACTGGGACCTCCTTCTAAATAACTCAATAGAAAATGAAAGCATTAATGAGATATTTGAAAACATTTTATTAGAAAAGAGCATGAAGTACCTTAGCTCGACAAAAAATTAATAAAAGTCGACACCACAAATTCCGTAAAGGACTACTTAAGAAACGAGCAAAACTTATCAAATGCCAATAACACTGGTCTGCATCAAAAATGCAACAAAAATATCAATATCATTTTCTGTACCTATTTTATGTGCTGAACACTATGGTAGTGGTCATTTTGCCCCTGAAGTTTTAATTTCTATGTAACAGTACAGTATATGTCCTATTTTGTGTATCTGGTGTTTGAGTAATGACGTTCATACAAATTGTTGCAGATTATATTTTGAAGTGTTGTTGCAGATTATAAATTAAAGGGGTGTTGCAGATGAATATTACAGGATGCTACGGAAGTGCAAGAACCACCCTGACTCATTTGGCTATGTATGTGGAAAGTACACACATTCGAAACAGAAACGTAATATAACTTCTTCATTAAAACATTTTTAACGTGCCTACTTTAACATTGAACTTGGACATCAGGATAAACCATGGGTTCCTCACATTGTCTGTGTGAAATGTTTTTCTTCCGATGGAGAAGGGTTTAAATACCTGTCTCAGAAATTTCCTCATATTAGTGGTGCTAAACTCCAAGCTGGCATATTTGTTGGACCACAGATTCGGGAGCTTATTTCAGATACCACGTTCAGTGAGTCACTAACACCTCGTGAAAGAAGTGCCTGGGATAGTTTTAAGTTAGTTGTGGCGGNAGTTCAGAGTAAGTATCGACTGCATATAACTGGTTATTGCAACTTCCCCTTCTTAAAATGGCTAAGGACATATAGTGCACTGCTCTGGTAAGCAGTCACAGGGGGTGAGCGAACCAACGAGGTGAATAAAAGTGTGCGCTGAAGTATCCATTATATTAGACACAATATACAGCAGTGGGTAGAGGCCGGGCTCAGATAAATAATCGTCGAGGTAGAATTTTCATAGCTCAGCTGTCAGTACCCAGTCTTCTGGCTGCTCAGAGCTGTTTGCAGAAAAATTCTCAAACAAACACCATCTCCAGTCTACGGGAGTTGAACGTACACGATAAAGGGATAAAGTGGGACGGCTTGAAGGCAGAACTGCAGTCAGTAAACTGGGACCTCCTTCTAAATACTCAATAGAAAATGAAAGCATCAATGAGATATATGAAAACATTTTATTAGAAAAGAGCTTGAAGTACCTTAGCTCGACAAAAAAATTAATAAAAGTCGACACCACAAATTCCGTAAAGGACTACTTAAGAAACGAGCAAAACTTATCCAATGCCAATAATCAACGAAGTTACCACAACTTAAATCCGAGTGCAAAAAGAAGCTAGATGAAATAGAATGTCAGCTTGTAAGATCACACGATGAAGAAAAACAAGAAAAAAAGAAAGCCATCGAAAAAAAAGCAATAGCAAATATTTTTTGCCTATGCATCACATCATTCCTCAATAAAATCGAAAATCGGGCCCCTGGTGAAAGATACAGGATCTATTGTTGAGGATGACCAGGAAATGAGCGACATGCTATGCCGTTAATATCAAAACTCTTTAGTGACGAAATGCAGAATCCTGAAATCCCAAGAAATGATTTAACTACAAATTACCGAACTGACTTCGAGTTCACAAAACTAAGCATTGAACTAGCCATTGATGAACTTAGCGGCAACACTGCAGGGGGACCAGATGATGTGCCTGCAATAATTCTTAAGATGTGCAAGCAAAGCATCTCTTACCCCCTATACCTTATGTGGCGAAAATCAATGGATGATGGAGAAATTCCACTCACCTACAAGCACGAGATTATTTCACCTATTCCTAAAGCTGGAAATAGTATGTATCTAGCCAACTATAGACCTGTCTCCCTGACCAGCCACGTAGTTTGAAAGAGCTTTTAGAAAACACCTAGTACATCATTTAGAAAGCAATAGCCTGCTTACATTAAATCAACATGGCTTTCGTCATAAACGTTCAACCACTTCGCAGCTGCTTCAGCATTATGACTTTTTTCGGCTACTATGCCAAGGCAAAAGTGTGGACGTAGTATATTTAGATTTTGCCAAAGCATTCAATAAAGTAGACCATGGACTACTGCTACTGAAACTCAACATGGACATCCGTGGAAAATGACTTAGATGGATCGAAGCTTTCCTGACAAACCGAACCTAAAGTGTAATTATAAATAATAAAGTGTTCGGTACTCAGTGGAGTCCCACAAGGCACCGTGCTTGGTCCAATCCTCTTCCTTATCATGATAAATGATATGGGGCACCAATGCAAGTTTGCCGTTCCCTCATCGTATACGTGTGTCCCATTCATAAGCACATCGTTGAACCGCACCTCCCAATCTTAGAAAAGAGAAAGCAAAAACGATCAAGGGTAGGCTGATCTTATGGAATCTAATATTGATTTTAGTTGTGTTATTTAGGATTTTAATCTCAATTTGTCAATGATTTAGAAACAATGAAGGTGTAAAGGTGATAGGCTCTCCTCCTACAGACAATGCCGTAACTACGGAGGAGAGGGAGGAAGAAGGGACATGTAGTATGCCGAGATAATGGATCCCGTAAAAGGGATTACCAAATCGTGAAAGAAGAGGAAGAAGAGTTATAAAGATTACAGTAGAAGGACGGAATTGTGAAGGAAGTAAAATAGGGACCCAAAGGGAAAATGTCCCTAAGGCCTACCTACGCAGGGTAAATGTCCCTAGAGTTTAAAGCTTACACAGGGCAAAGTGTCCCTAGAACCTAACTAGAAATTAGCTCTTCTTATTGCGTTAATATATTGTTTAGAAATTTTCTGAAGTTATTTGTTGCTCACTTTATCACGACACTAGAAGTATTATATCAATATAGCAGTGAACACAAACGGGAATCTCACAATATCAGTCTGAGACTACAAAAGAGATTAAAGCACCTCAAACTGAGAAAAATTACACATGATTCGGCTCTGCGGGATCCCCATTCTCTCAGAATGAAAGAAATGGCGAGAAGCAGCAGGTGTTGTGAGGGAAATTCCTCCCAAATCACGTACCTGAAGTTTACGCGAGGCAGGAGTCCAGAGGTCAGGTGAAGAGAAGAGCAGGAGCCCCTTCCGACCAGCGCCGCAGTTTACGCAGCATGGAAACTTGTCATCCTCGCATTCCAGGGAACTTCCCGTTAGTGGATCCTCGACCACCCAAGGCTCACGCCCCGGCCGGAGTATAATGCAATAGAAGGGGAAAGTAAATACAGTGCACATCTACGAGGTGCGGTTCAACGATGTGCTTATGGAGGGGGCACACGTATAAACGTCCGAGGTCTACGAAGTTCTTAAGGTGTCTGAAGAGCGGAGGCAGCGACCAGCGAAGTCTGGCGCGACCTTGCCACGTATAAAGGGTGCTTTGTAAATTTTCACTCCCCGCACGAATCTTGCGATTCTTATTGTGACATGGGAGGTCCCGGGGCTTTTCTCCAAGTTCCAGATGCTGTTAATCTTTTTTTTTTTTTTTTTTCATTATCATCGCACTTGTGAAGGGCGAATTCGGATCGAAACTGGTGGTGACGCAATGGTCACAAAGTATACTTAGTTTCGTGGTCCGAGGGACGAGAATATTCAACAAAATACCTCGTCACATTCGAAATGTTATCGGTGCAGAGACTGCGAAATTTAAACACTTACTAGACGCATGCTTACTGAAAGTGCCAGATAAACCCGCTGTAAGCGGCTACGTGAACTGTGGGGATAACTCGCTGTTAGCCACCCCGTATGTCACGGACTGCAGCATCGCCTCTGCACAAGATAGGTGGCGTGCATAACGTCACCTGGACCTTGCCCGAAGTATCATCAAAGGTATCAAAGGTAAGGTACGTAGAGATTCCAAAAGTTATGGCGTAGAATGAGCTTAACACGGTAAAACTCTGGGATCAAACTAAAAATCTACAAAACAAAATCGTTCACGTTCGACCTCTATTCCCCCTGTCCAAAACACCTTGTCTAAAAAAGCGAAAAAATCACGCTGCAAAATAGAAAAGGCTGCAAAAATTGAGAAACTCATTAAGCAACGGTCGTCTCAGCAATGACAAAGAGCTACAGCAAGTGTTGGTATGGCAGGCCTACCGTCGGAACACCGAGCTTACCAGGCCCAGTCTACAATCAATGATGCAATAACCCGCTATAATGAACTCATTAAAATGATGCACGCGGTCACTCACTCGACCTTTAATTGAATTTGGCCGTCAATTGGTACCATCGGACGCCACTGATCACTTTTCGTTGAAATGATAAGCAAGTTTCGGCTTAGCAGGACACAAATGCGGGCATTTTTGGGAGTTTTTGGGGAAAGTTTTTGTACTGATGGAACGGTGTTCGCTGTGGGACCGGACGTCAATATTTCATGACGAGGTAAAGCACGGCTGCGTCTGCAGTTTTTATTTGTGTGACGAGTGAGTCCACCGTCCGAAAATGATGGTAAATAATTACCTTCGCCATGGAAGTTACGTTTTTGTCCAGTGTGTCTCTTTGCTTGTCTGTCCCCATGATAACTCAAAATGAGCTAATCCTACGAAATTCACAGTGATTATTAGGCACGTTAGGAGGCCAGATGATAAGGTTTTGGTGAAGATCATTCAACCGTTTGTTTGTTTGTTCGTCTGCCTCTGTTTCTTAGTACTATGTCTCAAAAGTTAAAGACGAATTTGTATGATATTTACATCAGTTGTTAGGTTTGTCACGAAGAGTAAATAACCAAACTTTTTGTGATGCTCTGTTGGTCCATTTGTTTGTTTGTCTCTATGTTTCACTTTATGTTTGTCAGCAATATAACTCAAAATAGTCTGAAGCAAATTGTTAAAAAGGTTGAAAGACATAAATGACCAAATTTTGGTGTGTGTTTGACTTCTTGTATGTTTGACTAATGCTTGTCAGAAAGTTTGTCAGTAGTATAACTCAAATCAAAATTACAGGCGGATTTGAAACAAAATTACAGAAGCTGTTATTACTGTCAAAAACCATAAATGCTAAGCTTTTGGCGCTAATAAAGAGGAAATCAGAGTTTCAGAACCAATTTGAATTATTGTTTAACGTTGCCTTGCTTGGCGAAGGTATGCCCTGCGCTCTCAGAGTGCTCTGCTTTACATTGCTCAGTTTCGTTATTGAAAGTTCATACGGTGATTGTGCTACGGAAAAGGATATACTACGCTTTTATATTCCATATTCAGTGTAAATTGCAAAGAGTGGGCCTGAGTAATGCTTGTCGACAAATGAAACGCTCTGCCTCTTTGCTTGCTTATTGATAGTCATTTGCCTAATCTTTATGTCGGGTCACACTACAAAATGGTAGGCTCAACTTGTGAGACGACGTTCACCTTTTAGACCATATCGATGACGTAATAAAAATCGACATGTAAGATACCCACAGAAAGCAGTTCAGTTGAACAACGTGGGAGCGGAACAGCCTTAAGATGGAAGGATAATTATAAAAAGGTGCAGTAACCCAGGTAACAAAAATTGCTGTGTTAATATTAGAATAATGTTATGATGCAACATTAGATAATATTATCCCCAAAGTTGAAATAATATTATTTATTCTTACACGATTATTTCAATGTTAGGACAATATTATTCGGAAATATTAAAAATAACATTGTTGCGTAATATTAGATGTTACAACGAAATAATATGCTAATATTGAAACAATGTTTCTAATATTATTTTTGAATCAATAAAATATTATCTTCCAACAACTGTCAAATTATGGTTATTCTATAATATTACAGTAATATTGAAATAATATTCCACATCATTCAATTATGTTATTATAATATTATGATATTATGTTATTTCATTATTTGCCAACAATAAAATATTGCGCTCCAGATTACATCAGTTCGTTAAGGCTAACCAGTTCGTAATCTTGGTTCTGTGCCAGACTGCGAGAGCGGCGCCTTCCTGGCAGGTAACCCACTCAGGCGTAACCTGTCTTTCGAGAAAATCGTGGCAAGAGAGGCTTCAGAAAAAACAAGGTCATTTGCCGGTTTTATCTTGGACCGTATTTGCAAAATCAGATTGGATTCCCCCTTACGCATCAAACAACGGATGATCAGATAACATTTACTTAATTTTATACATTACTGTAGTTTTGCAAATATACAGATATAAATTTCATGTGATACTACTTAAAATTACACATTCGAACATATATCTCTCTTATAAGGTGGTCAACATTAGAGAATAAACATACACGTGAAATACGAATTTAAACGGTGACTCAACAAAAAAAGCAGTGAAAAGAAATGTAAAGACGTATATTTTTTTTGTTAGTCTAAAACATAATTTTATTATTTGTAATAACGTTAAAATAACAATTTTTAAACATTAAATCAATGTTAGGAGATAATATTAATGAGTAACATGATTAAAATATTACCATAGTAAAAGATATAAACACAACAAAGAAATATTATGTTGTAATCTTAAAATAACATTATAATTATATAACAGAAATAATATATAACACGAAAACAACATTTCAATGACATAATAATATTAATATAATATACGACTGCTACCTGTGAAGTTTCATAACTACGTCAGTTTTTTTTGGCATAATGTGAGATTACTTCATTATAGTGACACAAATTCTCCAAGCTCGGCTGACCATTTCAAGCACAAGCTCAGAAATAATAACAGCAACAATGCGGCGGAACTGAATGAAAGCGTCAGCACTTTCGCTGCAGCATGAAGTAATTATGAGCACACAGAAGAGAGGCTCTGGAATTGTCTTTAGATTACGTGCTCCAGAGAGGGGCCTTCTGGGGCACGTGATGGCGCTCTGAACGGCCTCCGAGAGGCCAGTGAGGGAATTTTCTTCTTTGGTGTCCACAATATAAGAGTTCGAAGCCGTACGGAAGTCATCACACAACAGCGGGGTCTCAATTCGATCTTTAGTGCGGGCACGTATTCGAGTGGGCATTGGGGGAATTTTGTTATTTTATGCCTGCAATAGAAGTGTTTTCATGTGCTACAGAAGTCAGCCAAGCCACAGTGGAGCCTTCATTCGAACTGCAACATGGACATGAACGAGGAGCTGTCAAGTGTTCAACATTTTCATGACAGTGTAGGTGGCGCCGAAATCGGCAACTGTTTGCCCGGCTTATGACAGCTTAGGCGAAGCACAGGTCAGTGGCTGTTCCGTAATTACTTCTGCCAAGGAGGCTATGTTTCCGTCGGGTTTGGCTGTCTGTCTGTTACTCTGTCTGTCAACAAGATACCCCAAAAAGTTATGGACAGATTTTGACAAAATTTACAGGGATTGTTAAGTATGTTAGGAGGAACAGATAATTAACTTTTGGCGAAGATCCGTTCATCTGTTTGTTTGTTTGTTTGTCTCGCTCATTTTTTCGCAATGCCATAACTCAAAAAGTTATGGAACGATTTTTATGAAATTTACAAGCGTTGTTTGATATATCACGAAGAATAAATCATCAAATTCTTGTAATGATCTGTTTGTTCGTTCGTTTGGCACTGTTTTCTTTTTTTTAATTTTAAGCTTAGTAGCATAATAACTCAAAAAATAATGAATAGATGTTTATGGAATTTATAGTAGTTGCTAGTAATGTTAAAAGACATAAATTATTAAATTTTGGTGCAGATCGGTTGGTTCGTTTGTATGTTTCACTCATGTTTGTCATAATGCTTGTTAGCAGCATAACTCTAAAAATTTTTAACCGATCTTCAAGAAAATAACATTAGCTGTTATTACTTTTGAAAGGCACAAATGCTTAGATTTCGGAGTTGATGGAAAGAAAATCGTGGTTTCAGAGCTAATTTGAATTTTTCTCAACCGTTGCCTCGCTTGGCGGAGGTATGCGGTCTCAGAGTGCTCTAGTTTTCATTCCAGTGATGACGGTATTAGTAAATATTTCTTTGCCATTTTTGCTCGACAGTAGAAAAAAAATTACCTGTCACACAGTTCGGGTTGGGTAACAGTCAGTTATCCTGACAGTGCACAAAATTAAAAAAAAAAAATTCAGCCACAAACGGCAGGTGGAACAGCAGTCACTAATCCTTTGCACAATCCGGACAGCGCAGAAAAAGCATAAAACTTCAGTCATACGCGGCAGGTTTTTATTCGGTCGGAGGTCAGCAACTTACCGCCGACAAGGCGTCGGTGCTGAGCACAATGGCCACCAGTCGAGATCCAGAAGTCCCCGTTTTTCAGTGAAACCTTTGAGATGCCTGGCAGAGGGACACAAGTCGCCACTAAAAGGTTTCTTCATATTGCAGTACGTCTTTTGCATACGGCTGCTTTGAAATCCTGCTAACAAAATGTCGGGCTTGGTTTATGCTTCAGAGCAGCACGACAAATGCTGGAATTTTCTTTTGCCGTAAGTATATTCATATATAAACTACGGCACATAGAGCAAACCAATAAGGATCAAATAAACGTACGATTCAGCATTGTTTTTACCAGACTAAAAATGAGAGTTGGAGGAATGTTGTCCAAGCTTCTAAAGAAGACATCAAAAAGTTCGTTTACTGTCCCAGTTTTTTACCATATTCGTTAACATCCCTCGCCATCTACCCCCAAAGGTTTTCTATTGGGTTCAAGTCTGGCGAACATATTCGATGTCGTAAAAGAGGGACCCCATTTTTGTGATAGAAGGTCATAGTCTGGCGAGCAGTGTGAACTATTGGATTATGCTGCTGGAAAAAAACATTCATTACCACGCAAACGAGGGCCCTCCGCCGACGTAGATGATCTTTGAAACATGCCGACAAAACCAGAAGCAGTTTGACGACCCACCGTCACCCTGCACATTCTGAAGCTTCATGCTTCCCCTGCAGGCAAAGGCACCTTATACCATAACGAAGCCTCTACCGATGTGACGATTGGATAACATTTCAGGAAGTATCTCTATGTCATGCTAGTCCAGATTGAACTTTTTCGTTAGAAAACAAATTCTTAGTCCACTTTTTAGCGTCTCACCAGTCCTCTAGTTTCTTCACAAATTGTCATGGCCGGTATTTTCGTCTCTCTCACTTTTTACGTTTAAGAATTACTTATCCGTAGTCAAAGGAGTCTATTTATTCTTCCCTAAAACGTTGTTAGTTTTTTACATTACAAGCGGTCTTAAACTTTTGATTAGGAGTTTATATCTACAGACATGGACCACGCGACATTTTCACTGTCAACACCTCGCAAATATGGCTGATGGCAAATTGATAAATCCTGTAATAAAATTTGTTCCATTGAGCCTACCGACTTAAAGCAAAAAATAAGCTATTCTTAAGACGCAAAGAACGTAGGTATGAGGCAACAACCGTATACTGTCTTTTGTAATCATCTGCAACCTGGACTATTTCTTACTCATTTCTGTAATCAAAGTCTAACAGAATGGCCACAGTCTCAAACATGGCATAATTTTAGGCTATCTGTTTTCTTCACGCGTGACAGAAAATGGACAGATGCAGATTTGTCTTAATTATGCGATAGATACATATTTATGTATACCATTCACCCACGTAACCTCGTTCTTTGCTCTTCTTAGGGCTCTATTCTTAGCAATATTAATCCATTTCCTTGGCTTATCCACTTACTTAGCACATTTTGAATTCAGAAAAGATGTACCCGTAATCAAAGTGGGAAGCTCAGTCTTGTATCTAGGTACTTTAGCTGTATTTCGATTTCAAGAACTTGGTATGACAACATCACTATGGCCTTTCGGCAGATAAATTTTCTCCAATCTAATCCTTCACATCGGAACGGAGGGATGAACAGCCAATCAACAAGTCTGTGCGCCTTTATATATAGATAGTAGTTTTAAAGGCTTCCGTATGATGACGTTTTCAAACTGCTCATGAATAATTCCTAAATCATGTAGCTTAATATCCCATTTGCATGCTTTGTGCTCATTAGGACCTCGAGCACGGTACCTATGACCAAGGAGCTTTAATAGTAAGAGAGAACACAGTCCCATTTCACCGCACTGACCAAGAAAGTTTTTTATTTTTTTTGTCTTTCGATTGCTGCTTCATGCCCACCAATCACAGGCTCCCAGGCATCCCTTCCCACCAATCAAAGGTTTTCAGCTATCTCTTCCCACCAATCACAGGCTCTCCCCCATACGTTCAGCCAATCAACCAGCTAGCCAGGCTTCAGCCTCGGGAAGAATAATTGTAGCTTCCGATCTCCGTAGCCGTTGCTACCTCCTTCTATCAAAACTCCTAGCATATGATGCCTGCTACGACTTTGCAAATAATACAGTGTAACTATTCTGAAGCCTACCAATATAGTAATAGATTGAAGTACATAGTCATCCACGAGCATGCCGAATATGCAGATAGCACTCATATTACACAACAGATTTAATATGCAAAACATGACAATAAAGTACTGCTGCTGCCCCAGCTGCTGCGCACAGTACCACAGGACGAGGCAGCAGCAGCAGGCCGGAGTGTCGATGCGGTTAAATGGAGCGAAGGAAAATCCTTTAAGGAAGACTGAAGGGCTGTCTCTTCAATTGCAGTCTCTTTCTGCAGGTCTGAACTGGTGATGCCTGGTCTGAAGTGCAGTTTTCAGACCATTACAGCGTAGTTCATATGCTCTTCGAATTCTATATTGAACTTTTATATTTGTGTCAAGCATTTTTAAACGACCTGCTAGCTGCAAATATGGGCTCCTATTGTGTAGTTGCACCAAAACTTAAATGTTAATCCGAATCGTCTAGCCTCAGGTCCAGATCCTGCCGTGAATAAAGATTTAAACAGAATGCATGCAAGAGAACAGTGATTTTTAAGTTTCTATAAGTTGACAGACCTGGTTTTTGAACCGGTCAGTTTCTATTGACACAAATTCCGAAGAAGCTGTAATGTATAATCTTGTCAAAATTCATGACTTGGACAGGCACAGTTAAATGCGATCCCACTAAATAGCTCAGCATTTCTTACTGTGTGTGTTAAAGCACCAGTGACACTTGTAAACTGGCTGTTTGTGTAATTTGATTTTCAGAATACTTGAAACAATTGTAACCCTAATTACTTATGTGATGTAACCTGTGTGGCAATTATAACTCTTGTAACACAAGCTCTGTAAGTGTGCTGTAACACCTGTAGCTCTAGTATGGGTACCAATTTTTTCCTACACCTCTACACGTGCACGCGTTTTCCCCTGACGCCAGCTGAAGAACATTAATGCTGAATGCTAGGGCAGAAATAGGCAATGTTTATCATGAAGAATTCATCATTAACATAACCCTCCACTTGACCCACTACCGCACATGTGGTGTAACACAACGACGTGCTAGAAGCTCCCTGTCCTATTTTCCCAAATAATTTTACTTCCTTGTGATGACGGAGTTACGAGGCACAAACCTGCTATAATCTCCTTAGAATTTGCACTAAAATTTCTGAGGGACGCCGTGGCCCTTGCCTGACTTTACCTTGGAAGAAATGGCGCTTGCCTGACTTTACCTTGGAAGAAATTACGCTTGCCTGACTATACCTTGGAAGAAAATGCTCCCGAAGGCGTCCCAAAGACGCACCCGATGGTCACTCGCGTTAAATATTCATATGGCACTTCCAGCCCATTTACAAGTTTAAGCAACAGGCTTTGGTGGGCCAAACCCCGAGCACTGAACTCACTGGAATTGGGAATTGCAAAAGTGGCGCCTGGAGATTGTTAAAGTTCTACTGCAGGCTGGGCAACATTACCGGCGGGCCTCCTGTGGCCTTTAGTTCAATTTAAGGTTGAATTTAGAGCAGTGTCTTTCTCCCCTACTAATTTGATCGAGATAATTTTATTGTATCAAATTGATCTTCTCCAGAACTTCAGCCATGAACGATCGATACGCAAGTTTGGATCGAGTTTCGAGCATTACCCTTAAGAAAGCGAAAACTCATACCTGACATTCAATCCAAAAGTAAACGCATGATTGAAGTTAAGACCCAACTAAATCAAATTATTTCGATATAAGTCGGAGAATCGAACAAGTTTTTAATTTATTCTTTAAGCCTATGGTGACAGGGCCACTTTTCTGAGAGGGCAGGCACCCCATGAGCACCAACTCTCTTTGTTTTCCAATTGTTTACATTACCCTCTATTGTCATATTCCGATGGCACTGACGAAGACCTATCTTTAAAAACGAATTTGTTTACACTATGCAATGTTATTCATCTGCATATTGCAGGTTAGCGGTATTCGTTTACATTTTTGTACCCCTCATCGCAGCTCACACTATCAGTCGTATGCTCAACTTATGAGCAAACGGACATTCTGCTCGCGCGTCGTCCGCCTGATTACGCGTTGAAAATCTGTCGCCAAAATACCCCTGGAAAAAGTGCTTATGCTGAAGGACGTTCAAGCTGAACATTCGCTCAGAACTTAGTGTGCCCAAGCATAGTGTGGCACCTGCGCACTATGCATAGTGTGGCACCAGCGCACTATGCATAGTGTGGCACCGGCGCACTATGCATAGTGTGGCACCAGCGGACAGACAAATATACGAACAAATATTTACAGTATACCTATGTTTTCAAAGGAAACCTGATCACCACTCTCGGCTTCGCTCGCCGGTGGTAAACATGCATGATCGAACTGCAACTGAGAGAGTTGACTTACAGGCAGCTAAGCTGCAGCTGGCAGAATGAGAGGCAGGTGGTGAATTAGCACTAGCAGGACGGGACCCGTCCATCAACGGCTATTTGAATTTTAACTTTGCATACTTTTCCCTAGGTCGCCCTAAGGATTTGCCGATGCCTGACTTTTATTCTTTTTAGTCTAATATAGACCGCAATGGCATACGACTACACTGGAATTAATAACTGATTATAAACAGATAAGGACTTCTTACCTAGAAAAACTGATCGTCTAGCCGTTAGCTGGTGGCCCCATCATTACAGGTATTTTTAAATGTTTAATCCGATCTAGCACTAAAAACTACTTCTACGAGAAGGATCTGCAAAGAGATAAATTGCTCCCTTTGAAATTATCGCTAGGCCTGTGACACGCACACAGGCGCGCAGCTGATGCTGTCGATGCATACTGATCTGGCAGATGCAGTCGGCCAAAGCAGATCAAACATGTCTGAAATGGAAGTCAGTCGGGCGTGTAGAACAAATCCTCACCGCTGCTAACTGTGCAGAGCTAAGTGCTCGCTGGGCTGCTACACGCCCGGAGCAGAGCACGTAGGGGCAGAGGCCGGTAGCCCGTACGGCTCCGGAACAGCCATATGGAGCTATGCTCTTCCAGCCTTCCGGAGACGGTCAGCTCAGGCTATGAAAAAACCTTATGGACGTTCAACCAGCTTGCATTAATTAGTTTTCGTTGAGGTTGAGGGGTTCTTGTGGTAGTAAAAGCAAGCTAAAGAATAAATAAATACATACAGGTTGTAAGGTGCACATAGGGGCACGACACAGGGCGCAGCTTTAATCCTTGAGTTTCAAATTCAAAGAACAGGTAATACTATAATAACAAATGCACGGCATTGCGGCCCATTGGTTGGCCCCTGTTTGGTAACAGTTTACGCTGTCATCGGCTGCACATGTTAGATATAATAATTTCTAACCAAGACCTTTACGAATCTCAGTGAGTAATGTTTTATCGGATTTTTCTATCCTGAGCTGGAGACAAAGGGCCAATTTGTTGTCTTGTCTTTGAGGCAATCAGTATACTTTTGAGCGACTATCATACCTACACTATTTGACCTCGGCATATTTATGAGGCGTCGAAATATGTCAGAATAGCCTCACGTAAACTTCCACTCGACTTCTGTTTAAAATTTGACCTAGGCGAGTTACAGTATTGAGGCTAGCAATAGCTCCGAAACAGCTGGCGTTTGACTTCTTTCGAGCAGTGACCAAACTCTCTGATTGGCATGTTGCCCACTGCGTGGAGCGTTTGATTTTCTTTCCATATATGTCTGGGTTATTACGAAAGTCATTGGTCATTTTTGTGTAACCCAATTAAGAGAAGCAGTCCACATACGTAAGATCCT
Organism: Parhyale hawaiensis; assembly: GCA_001587735.2. Lineage (NCBI taxonomy): Eukaryota > Metazoa > Arthropoda > Malacostraca > Amphipoda > Hyalidae > Parhyale > Parhyale hawaiensis. The sequence continues at coordinate 67,939,274 of LQNS02278091.1, read as the reverse complement.
TTCAGTTAAGTAATAGGGTAATGTCTCAATTACCGGATGCCCATCTATTACCGAATATAGGTAGGAATCTTATTGCGTTCGGTAATAGAAAGGCATTCGGTAATTGAGACATTACCCTAGAACACGTCTTATGGCTCCCAATGATAATTGTGACTAGTAACTGAAAATAAAAGTTGATGCTCTACAATTCCATATAAGGATGTAGTCATTTTTTATGGAGTAAAGGATGTCTATTGATATTAAGTTAATGAATTAGGTAGGCATCACAAACCGCGTTTCATTAAGCAAAAGTTGAGCTGGCAACAGTCAGAACGTTTAAGCTCTTACCACAGGGTATAACTATGATTAGAATTTTAATAGGTTCATTCTAGTGTAATTAAGGCTATAAATGACTTCTCTCAATATGGCAGTGATCGTGTTATCAGGAGCAGCTGATCTTCAAACGAATGAAATGGAATCAACGATCACCTCTTTGCACTCAAATGGTAACTATATTAATTTCGAAATATGACCTTCAGTTATTAAGAAAGTCACATGGTTGTCTGTATAGACTATAAACGGAAATGATATTTTCAAGTTATTCATTTTAGATTACTTTTGGGCAATTTTGGTCATACGCACAATCGTCGCACATGCAACAAATATGTAACTATTTGAGCAAAATTCTCAAAGGAAGAATTAATAGAAAATACCTCTTCCATCATCAACAAATTATTGGTATCATTAGCTTATGTTCTAAGTACGTTATAACTCCGTTACCCCAAATCGCACTATCCTTCACTTTTATGTTAAATGGAGGGTTTCTTTTCCAGTCAAAAAATTATAGAAATGAATCAGTTTTTCCAGTTACGGCGTTTTTCAGCATACGTACAAAAATCAGCTCTTTGAATTCAAGTGATGTCGTCTATTAATCTATGTACAGTTAAAATACACCAGACAGCTAACCGACACACTCTACTAGCACTGAAGGCAATTGGGTGATAACCTGGCTACGAAGTTTTCATTGCTGCAACCACTGCAAATGGCCAGCGCAGCAAGAAATAGGTGTTAGCCCCGGACTTCTTCAAATAATGGATTTTGAACATCTATACTAATGAACCGAAGTAGCACTTACACAACAATGGGTCATAACTGATTTGCGTCAAAATCAGACTTGATGACAAAATATTGTACGGAATGTTAGATCATAACATGTTTCAGATAATACCATAATTGAACACTAACCAAACCTAGACATGATTCACACAATGCTGACTCATAATCCACTTAAGTCACTGTCTTCAAAGTTCAACAAAAATAAGAAATGCTGTTCACACAGCTAAGTCGTAACCCACTTCAGTCAGCGTTTTCAACGTTAACTAAAAATAAACAAACAAAATGATTTGCACAATTCTGGTTCAGTCCCACTCCGGACCATGTTTCCAACCCACACAATTCTGGTTCGGTCCCACTCCGGACCATGTTTCCAACCCACACAATTCTGGTTCAGTCCCACTCCGGACCATGTTCCCAACCCACACAATTCTGGTTCGGTCCCACTCCGGACCATGTTTCCAACCCACACAATTCTGATTCGGTCCCACTCCGGACCATGTTTCCAACCCACACAATTCTGGTTCGGTCCCACTCCGGACC
>LQNS02278091.1:67916539-67934855 GCA_001587735.2 Parhyale hawaiensis | reverse complement strand
GCGCTCCCCTTTTTGTAAATAAGAAGCTTCAGCAGCTGCTTAAAGGATTAATTGATAACCAGGCACCAAAACAATAGAGCGCTTTAGTGTCTGCTCTCAGAGATTATTCTGCATTATGATACTCTTCAGCTCCTATCGTTTCATGTAAGACCGAAGAGATGTTGGTGCCGGTATGGCATGTCACCTGCTTTAGATTCAGGTACAGAATCTGTGCCTGTAAGTTAGGTAAGGTGCTTAGCTCTTGTAGAGGAACCGAACCTATCCTAACTTTACCTAACCTACGCTTATTAAGAGGTGGGTCATACTATGCCGGGGTCGGAATATTGTTACCTACGCACCAACAGGTTTGCTCAAATGAGTAGGCCATGCTCGGAAGCTAAAACAACGCAGCTAGTTTCCGGCTGCTGTAAGAGGCCATTCTGCTCTCTAATTACTGCAAAATTTATTTTAAAAATCAATGACAACGAAACTTATGAAACAAATTAATGAATGTATCTGCTTCGACTAGCGACGCTGGGCTCTGGAAGGTTACATAAGTGTTATTAGTAAACTGTATTGCTTAGCAATCTGTTCAGTAACTGTTTGCTATCATTGATCACTTTTTGTACAAGAAAATAAAAAAAGGCAAAGTTCAAAAGGGCATTCTAAACATATATTTACAAGTTTCCACTTAGCGCAAGTGGCAGCGGAGGCCATTACGATAACTCATGTGTTTGCTTGAAGGAAATATTAAGAGTTTATATTAAGCAGCTAGGCTGAATGGTAATTCTGTGCTAATGCACTCAGCCGTCAAAAATGACGGAAATTTCTAGGAATGGAACCAAACTTAACAATGTTGATGAGTTTGCAAAAATTGTTATCCCTGCTGCAGAAGATTTAACAAAGAGAAATATTTATAAACTAGAGCACTCTGAAAGCGCTAACCTCCGCCAAGCACGGCAACGGTTACGAAAAATTAAAATTGGTTCTGAAGCCATAATTTTCTTAATTTGTATCAACACCAAAATATAATCATTTGCATCTTATGATCGTAATAATAGCTTCTGGAATTTTCTTGAAAATCCGTTCATAACTTTTCGAGTTATGATGCTAACAAACATTATGATGAACATTAGTCAAACACCTAAACAGACCAACCGATCATAACCGAAATTTAGTCATTTATGTCTTTAACATTATTGACAATTCCTCTGAATTTCATAAAGATCCGTTCATAACTTTTTGAGTTACTTAGCAAGCATGAAATCAAACAGAGAGACAAACAAATGAACTACCTCACGGATCGGATCATCACAAACTTAGGCATTTACTGTTCGTGATGAACCTAACAACTCTTGTAAGTTTCATAAAATTTCGTATATAACTATTTTGAGTTATGATACCAAGAAAATATAGACAGACAAGCAAACGGTTGAACAGATCTTCACCAAAACTTAATCATCTCTAACTATTTCCATGCCTAACAATCCCTGTAAAATTCGTTAAGATTCATTCATAATTTTTCAAGTATCTTAGCGACAGGCAAGCAGACAAAGAGACAAACACGACAATACATAACCTCCTTGGCGGAGGTAATTAAACATAATATTTTTCATTGTCCAATTTCTACCAGCCATTTCCTGGAGGCAAACGATTACGAACCTCCATTTATTATATTTATTTATTTTACTTCACAATAGTGAATAAGTGTACAGCAGAGAAAAAGTATTACAAACAGCTATTGGTGTCCATGGTGCATTAATAATTCGACTCTAAAATCCTAATATTTTCACAATAACCGCTGCTTCCTAATAACTCATTTTCTAAATAATATTGCAACGCAGATTATTTACTTGCACCCAGCTACAGATATATTTTTTCCAGACCACAATGAGACAACAAACTAATTTCCCAGTAACTTAAATTAACGTAGTATAATCCTATCAGACCGAAATGAGACAACAAATTGATTTCTTTGGCAGATGGACCGAGACAATCAGAATATGTTATGACATTCGGGCATTGAGAGACCAGCTTACTCCTGGGCTACATATTATCTACGATCTGTCATACATTAGCGCATAATAATTTTTTTCTATAAGAATTATATTGTCTGGCGAGGAAATAATTTGTGATGCAGTTTCTTCTGCCATGTAGCTGGCCGACATTGTTCTTAGTGCGGAAGAAAACATTTAAAAGGCAGTAAGCCGTAATGAACTACCAAGTCACACCGCAAACTGCACACTATGACCCGCAAAGTGGGCCACTGCTGATTATAGGGCCAAGACGATGCCGTTACCTCAACATATCCGCGGTACGGCAAACTTGGCTATTTCACGAGTGTAACGAGGCATCACCCATGCTTGAAATGTTGTGTATGTTGTTCCTTAAATACATAACCTGTTAAAAATGGCATATAGCTACTTCTTTAGGACTTCTGGTCTATCTGCAATAAGGAGTATGGTCTTTTGAATCATTTCGAACTACAATGATGAACAGTCTTTAAAGTTTTCTGATATGTATTTGCGGGAAATATGCTTCAGAGTTTGCAATATCTGTGTATCATCCAATATGGAGATACTGACTAACTAATATACTATATGTATTCAGTTCAAGCGTTCTGATCTCATAATTTTGAAGAATCTTAGGATCGATTCTCTCTAAAAGCTGCGAGTGTTCCTTTGCCGACATCTGGTCTACAGTTTAGTAAGGTCCTTCACAGCTCCTAACTTTAAAAATACTGGTAGTCCTGCAAGAGCTTTCGATCTAACAAATTGCGGGCACTTTGTTTTAGGTATTCTAACCGACTATTACAGTTATTCATTGAAGGGTTTCAGAGGGTCTATCGCCTACTGTCCGTTGGTGGTTTCTGATGAAACTTTAGCGGCAGAAGGAAGTACTGCCCGTACGGCAGCACCCGATTGGACAGCGTGTGGGTGGAGCTGCTTCAGCAAAGCATAGTCACTATTGTAATTACCCTAACAGAAGCTGTGGCCACCACAAAAGCTGATAAGCTTTTTTACTTTCTGGGGAGCCCCAAAATTCTGCTAGGGTAGTCCACCGCAGTACATGGAGCAGACCATTCAACAGCGCGCGATTCTACCACTTGGATGTGGGGTGAATGAAAAGTTTTGAGCACAGTTGTATGTGAAACCTTGATCCATGGTCAAACCTATGATTTTTTTTTAAGTACCACCTTTTGTAAGAATTCCTGCAAATTGTAAGATGTTTAAAATAAAAAATGTTGAAAATAAAGTTGAAAAATAAGTCAACTAAAATCCACGATCCATTTTAGTTTTTCTGAAGCCTAAAATTTTCGTGTACTCCTCGTAAGTGAGCATCGACGGTCATTTATATTTCACACCAATTCAGTTGAACAGTTTTAATCAAATCCACATGTAATATCATAAAGAACTCTTGTGATTCTTTGTCCCTATTTGTATTATTAGTTTAAAACAGTGTTTTGTACCACAGCAAATACAGGCTAACTGGGACACTCAGATGACCTGCTGGAACTTTGGTAACAGTAATTACTGCAGTTTCTTTAAGGTAGGATCACAGCTAGAACTGGGTTGCAATCTCTGCACTCACTACTGAAGGTGCGAATGCGTGACCGTGTCTGTATAGACACTAGGAGAGAGTACAGCATGTTCATTTTTACTTTTATTTTTGTTTCAAAGAGCTAACCGAAACCTCGTCAGTGGCACTCGCGCAACCGAATGACAGTGAATGTTTTAGTAGATTTTTGGTAGATAGGCCGTTGTGCTTACGAGGTTACATTTTAGTAGATTTTTGGTAGACAGGCCGTTGTGCTTACGAGGTGAGAACAAAACAACGGGAAGCTTAGTAGTGCTAGTGGAGACCCCAGGACTGTCGTGCATACAGACGCCTCAAAGGGAAATATACAAACCACACTACTTTGATGTATTCATGCCGCTCGGTGGCCGAATGAATGAGAGCAGCTAGGCCAAGTGCGGAGGCTGCGGGTTCGATTCCAAAGCTCCGCGATGGAATTTTAATGCACGAAGCACTGCGAGGGAATTGCAAATTAGCTCTCATCACAGGCTACGCCATTTTTTTCTAAACAGATCTTCAAATTTTTTGAATTGAAACAAAATGAAACCTTTTCCGGTTCATTCACCGATTTGGAGATAAGAAATAATCACAAAAATAATATATTTTTGTTTCCGAGCAAAATGGAGACGAAATAGTACGAGTGTCACTAGCTGACGAAATGGCACTAGTGCCACCTAGTGATAGCTAGGCAGACCAAACAGCTGATCAGCTACCACTACATGTTGCGCTGAAGAAACAGTTTCACATTTCTAAAGATATCAGTGTTCCTTAGACTCGGCAGAGCGACATGTAGTACAGGATAATCTCTCCAGGTTTTTCATGCTAAAAAGACTCAGAGAGACACACTCTGAAACTGAGTTTGCAGCATCGCAATTTTTCCAATTTTGCGTCCAGATCTGAGATGAGAAACAGAAGGCGAGCTCAGACTGGCTTATCTGAAAAGGTTGCAGACGATGAAAGACGGGCGAGTTGAAGCCGTAAAATATTAAAGTGAAAGTTGCATTGCGAAGCAGTGCGGCTCTTCTGATTGATTGAAAAATTGAAGTGTAGCGTTTTTCGGTCTTTCATCAAGAATATTCGACTACGATTCGCGAATTCTGTTTTTTGTCCATGAATAGATTGAGTCCTCCAACATAGCGTGCTTGTAGTTAGAGATTTAAACAATGGTCGTCGCAAGCCTCGACGAAACTAAAAGTATCACTAAAAAATATTACATTATACGCCAACGGCATTAACGTCGATAGAGTAGAGTAAAATCAATCTCTTCTACAGAGTAACTGTATGCGCACGGCATGGTAGGAGCGATGGGTTAAGTTTACCATGCGGAGAGAAACTGCCAATGATCAGCCAATGCCGTTCGAGCAAAGCTCAATCCAGGAACCTAATACATCGCGTCGTCCGTTTTGTACAAATAAGCCAAAACTTGGCGCGTTTTTCAGTCGGAGAATTTGCCATGAAAACTGCTCGAATTTTATTGATAAACTACTGTCATATTCTCACTGCTCGTGAGATCTCATATTATCGTGCGGCTGGTAGCGGAGCAGGTGATCATCACAGATAAAACCAATGTTTCAGATAGAATAGAGACAATATAGGCTAAAAACCGGGACTGATGGGCCAAGAAACTTACGTGTCTCTAGTGTTAATAGTTCTGAAATTGCTTCAAAATTTTTGACTCCAGAATAAATATTTAGTTCTGAAATAGCAGAAAATTTACTTACCTTGTTCCCATATCAACATGCGCAATACAGTAGTAAAATTAAACCCAATACCCAGAGCTAGCCGCAACGTTGTTAGAGAAATATTCTTTATTTTCAGCTGATGCCTCCCTGCATGTTTTCTTTTTCTTTTTTTTTAAGCGGTATAGCGAGATGCTTTCGACCGTTTTCAGGCAAACATATTCCAGCACTCACCTGCTACCTTTCAACTGAAACGACACCATTTGTGAAAATAGATTAGATAGGAGACAGTAGACGAACCAATAGGCCCATTCCCAAACAGACTCCGGAACTTACGCCCCGGCCCTCTATGAGTTATTGCCATTATGTTAGTAAGATATAGAGGACTAGAGAAAAGAGAAAAAAGGGGAAGAATCTCTGCCAAAGAGACGATCATGACTGCACGTAAGTACGATCAAGAGCCGCTGATATGCGGAGCTTGGAGATGTCAAAATGTGTAGTTGAAGCGAGAGTGAGAAAAAGACGAATTAAGGTGGCCTCGGAAGCTTTATCCGTTAAGAGTTTGCGACTCCTGGACGAGGAGTTCTTAGCTGTGGAGGATGCCTCTCACAATGTATGTCAAGACGATTTTTTAACGCGGTGAATGACTCCGCACTAACAACATCGAAAGGGAGTCTATTCCAAATGCTGACTATGAAATACGGAAAGAACTGCTGACTTTAGGTCGTTCTTCGAACTATGTGCTTGAGTTTTTGACCGTTGTTTCGCAAGAAATCATTCAGGTCTCCTTCAAAGAGTCCCGTTGTGGGTACGTCGTTCAAGTCATTCAAATACTTGAATATTTCTATTAGCTAGTTGCCCTCTGAGTCGTTTTTGCTCGAGAGAGTTCAGACCCAGTTGCCTTAGGCAACATTCATACGGCTTGCTTCGCAGCTTAGGTATCAATTTTGTTGCTCTACGTTGGAGTATTTCCATGTTAGCGATATCTTTGCACAGATGTGGCAAGCAGAATTGAAAAGCAAATTCTAAGTGTGGCCTCACTAATGCCTTGTACAAGAGAACGATGATGTCCTTTGACTTGTATTCAAAATTTCTGGTGATGAATCCGAGTACTCTGCTTGACATTTTTACACTCATGTCAATTGCTGACTGTGTTGTAGTTTGTTTGTTTGTAATAGTGATTCCCAAGTCACGTTGTTGGGTGACAGCAGTCAATACCGCCCCGTTCATTTTCAATGGGGTTGAAGGGTTTACCAGCCCCTTGTGCATTACTGAGCATTTGTCGGTATTAAAGTTCATCTGCCACGGTATGCTTCATTCCATGAGGTGGTCAAGGTCTTGTTGGAGTTCGGCTGTTTTCGTGGCAGGATGACATACGGTAGCTTTGTATCATCCGCAAATTTACTGATTTTATTACGGATGTTAAGATCGAGATCATTGATGTCAATTGAGAACAGAAGCGGGCCAAGTACGCTACCTTGTGGAACCCTTGATGATACCTGCGTTCAGGCGGGCGTTCGTCTCTCCTTCAAGCTTCACTCGCTGCTGCCGACCCGTAAGCCATGCCCTGATCCATTGTAAATAGTCTCCCTGGATGCCATGGGCTTCCAATTTTTTCATTAGCCGTTGATGGGGGACTTTGTCACAAGCCTTTTAGAAGTTTATATACACAAGGTCTATACCATTTTGTTCATCTTTAATGTCCGTAACTTTTGAGAGAAAGTCCAGTAGGTTTGTTAAGCAGCTTCTTCCATTTCGAAAGCTATGCTGAGTGTCGGATATGAGCTGATGCATCCTCAGGTGATCAGCGATGCGTTTTTCAAGAGGCGTTCGATGGTTTTGCTGACAACCGATGTAAGACTGATTGGTCGATAGTTGCTGGGGCTTTTTCCACCCCCCTTCTAATGTATCGGTATCACGTTAGCTAGTTTCTAGTTCTGCGGAACTTCTCCCGTTCTTAGAGACCGATTAGACATTTCGAGCAGTGCCTACACGATGACTGAAGCCTTTTCCCGTAGTACACGGGGACTAAGATTAACTGGGCCAGCGGATTTGAACACATTTAGGTGGGTTAGTTCTTGAAGGATCTCGATCTCCGTGAAAACACATGTGTTTATGGGAGCAACTTGCATCGGTGCTTGTTCTGGGATACTCGCAACATTTTCAATAGTAAATACAGAAGTGAAATAGTCGTTCAGAATGGTGACTTTGTCTCAAAGCATTGACTGGAAAGGTCAGAGGGCCGCTAACTTTGCAGCTGCAATAAATGGGCCTCGGCCACCAACTATAAAATATTCAAAAACACACACTGGGCTGGCAACGCTGGCAGTGAGAAGTTGCTGCCCTAGGGCGGTGGATCTGTAAAGGTAAGGATCAGCTGTTATCCTCATAGACACATTTTGAGTACATCTTGCCATCATGGTGTCCCAAACGTTGACTCTTTCTGCTATTCAATTACTGTTAATATTTAAAAGGAGCATAAGAGAAGATGTACTGTATCCAAATTTGTTGAAGCCACGGGGATAGATTCTACTGGGAGTTGATGCTCGTCCTCCAGTTGGGAGGTGATGCTCTTCCCCCAGAAGGAGATGATGCTCTCCATCCAGTTGGGAGGTGATGCTCTTCCCCCAGTAAGGAGATGATGCTCTCCATCTAGTTGGGAGGTGATGCTCACCCTCCAGTTGGGAGGTGATGCTCTCCCTCCAGTTGGGAGGTGATGCTCTCCCTCCAGTTGGGAGGTGATGCTCTCCCTCCAGTTGGGCTTTGATGCTCACCCTCCAGTTGGGAGGTGATGCTCTCCCTCCAGTTGGGAGGTGATGCTCACCCTCCAGTTGGGAGGTGATGCTCTCCCTCCAGTTGGGAGGTGATGCTCTCCCTCCAGTTGGGAGGTGATGCTCACCCTCCAGTTGGGAGGTGATGCTCTCCCTCCGTTGGGAGGTGATGCTCTCCCTCCAGTTGGGAGGTGATGCTCTCCCTCCAGTTGGGAGGTGATGCTCTCCCTCCAGTTGGGAGGTGATGCTCTCCCTCCAGTTGGGAGGTGATGCTCTCACTGCAGTTGGGAGGCGATGCGCTCCCTCCAGTTGGGAGGAGATGCTCTCACTGCAGTTGGGAGGTGATGCGCTCCCTCCAGTTAGGAGGAGATGCTCTCACTGCAGTTGGGAGGTGATGCTCTCCCGCCAGTTGGGAGATGCTATACTCCCTTCAGATGCAGCGCCAGAAACAGAGTACTGTTGTAATCTGCGGGCCCGAGTTCGCACAGTTCACCAGGAATTTCTAACTGGGATCTCAATTAAGGTGATGAAGCAATTATGCCCTGCGAAGTCTAATATTGCTCCTCTCCATGTAACACTGAGAGTATAATGTTCAATGCAGTATATCAGCGCACGCATCAGCATAAATTGGTACAGATTTCACCCGTAGCCAGTTTAACATTATCTTGAAATGGCTGTGGCGCGCAGGGCTGTCCCATTCCCGCTCTATATCGCAATGAGTATAGGTCACACTACAGTCCCTTACATTACGTTAATATATTTCCAAAATTATTGCTATTAGAAATATATTCTACTACTATTGTGGGTCTAACTGTGTCACCATGATTGACCCACTGAAAGTAAACCTTGCAACCGTTTCCTAAATGTATATATATTTCTTTTTCGGTTATAATTTTAATATAATTTATCTGTTAGCGATGTTCCAAGAATAAGCAGCGAGTGCACAGGCTCTAACGGATACTGAATATGTCGTTAGAATTTTTAGAGCAAGAAACAACACCGGTTTTTAACAGTGATGAAAAGATGATATCTGAATGTACGCGCATGTTATTCCAATCACCAAAGCAAAATTCCAAAAATGAATCTAATCAGAAATAAAAAAGCAAGGGTTAAGCGTTTGTCATGTGAATCTTGTCCCATGGTGTTCTATTTTCTACTCTATGAGAAACAGTTTAAACAGTGCAATCTCTGAACAAAATTTCCAGACTTCAGGAGACATTTTTCGCTTCATTAGGGCAAGTTATCTAATAACATCTAGGTTATCTAATAACATCACCAGTCCTCATATCAGAGAGTATTATGACTTTTTCGGTATTCGATAGTTCAGTGTCAGGAAGTTTTACACTAACTAATATTTTCGAACCCGAAAGTATAATGAACTATAGTTGGCTACATATCAAGACACGTGTCATGGAAACTCATTGCAGATCTCGTAAACACGACTGTTGAGCAGCTTCAAGATCGTCATGTTACAAGACACGTGCCGTCCCCAATTTATTGGGAAAATAAAGACGAACTCCTTCACTCAAGAAGCAGGGATTCCCGGCACAACCTGAAGACCTCGCGGACCGGCAAACACTTGTTAAATTCCGAGACGCCGAACATGGGCCGTGTATCCTTCGCTTGCCATGTCTAATTATTAAGAAGGGGCCGTAGCGAGGAAGGATAATGATTTCCTGCGCAGAAAGGCCGGCATAACATTACCGGAGACGTCCATCGTCCCAGTCTAATTAGGAAAAGGGAAGCTCTACCCTTTAAATAAGTGCATAGCATCCCTGCATCACTAAGCAGTACAGCCAAAGCGACTAAAGATAGACGAACGTGTCTGCTCGTGACCAAAACAAAGCTATTAGAAACGTTACAGCGTTTTTGTTAAGAAAAATGCACCAGTTTTGAAGCAAAGGCATGAAGATCAGTTCACCCGTATCATGTCTACCGCTTTTCATTTTCATTCACAATATAATATGCTCGCTTTGCTGGTGGCGGATGATATTCTTAATAGGGTCAGATGAGTAACTAGGATACGCTACGGGAGAACAGAACTAGCAGTGTTGAACATCTCAACTCTAAAGTGTTTTTGAAGCGAATGTGTTGTAACGGTATTGAATTTTATGGCATGGATTAGCATCCGCACAACAGTGCAATGTCTAAGGAAATACAATGACATGAGAACAGAAGGTTGCGCTGCTGCGATTGAAGAAATTGGCCGACTGTGTAGTACTTTATTGTATAGCTATCGGATTAAGCAAAGTGGAAAAATTATGGGCAACTGATCGATATCCACGGGTCCCGTAAGACTGTGAAAAAATCGGATGAACCAACAAAAAAAATTAAATGTGTAAGATTAAGAAGGGCTAAATTACCTGTAAACTTTAGAAAACAGAGCTGATAAAAGGCGTTCAAATGCATAGGAGAACAATGGAAGCAGTACCGCCGTATGTCTATGCTTTTATCAAGACACAAGTGCAAATTCTTCCCAGATAGAACAAATGCGTTATTCACAGGTGCAATCAAAATACCACGAGAGGTTAGACGAGTGGAAGGTAGACGGACTACATAACCGTTGACAGGTTTAAGAGGTAAACATTACATGTTAGAAGCGCTACCTCAGGTCAAACTAAGGTAAACGAAAACATAAATTAATCATGGAGTTTTCACGGGTCCCGCTAGGCAATTATTAACCAGCTAGCGTTCCCGGCCGAAATTATGAAGATCTTTCTCCATTGATCATAATTTTGTTACTAATTAACTTATGTAGGATGCACCGCAAGTGCCAGCGTGAAGGAACATACGAATTAAGTATGCTAGGCGTAAATGATATTGAGCAGCGCAAGGCTTTTCTTCGGTGATACACTAAAATACAATTCTTTTTTACCTCGCAGCCATGAACTCTTCTAATATACAAGGCCTAGAGTGCCCGCGCTGTCAAAAAATGAGAGCGAAGAATTTGAGACGATCCGTCTTCATTCAATATACCTTTGTCACTAATATGCTTCTGAAGGATACGCTACGACAGCCGCCTCAAATTTTGATTCGTGTAAAGAAGCACAATCGTCTCCCACCATAGATTAGATGCGGGAAAAAATCTTACATTAGAAAGCAGCAAGTCCCAGCAAATTTAAATGAATTACCCGCTGCGTATTCATGATACCAAACCAGCCTACAGTACCTGCATCGAAGATTTTAAGTTGGAGTGAAATAAGCCGATGCCGTCAAGATCATGGCTGAACTACTTCTTCGTTGGTTGGGTTTCAGCGCTGTCAAAGCAAGAATTAGGCGCATGCATATGTAAGAAAATCGTTTTCCATGGTCTTCAGCCTGGTCTAGTTTCCGCTTATCGGTCTTCAACGATGCTTGACATGACAGGATGGTAATAGTCTTCAACTTGACCAAATTTTTGCCAATTTGTTTTCTTCAAGTGACAACAAAAATAAATAGATAACTAAATAAATAAACAAACCGATATATGCGACAGCACGGTCGCTCCGTCTGTACGAAAAAAAAACTTCTGACCTGATAAATTATAAATAACTTCGGCTGTATGCACCTGACATTAGTATCATAATGATCATTTATTATCTTGTAAGCAGTGGATACTCCTGACGAGGTTTTCTTATGATTTAGTTCTTGAATTTTGATGATCTATTAGTGTGAAGAGCAGTAGTAGTCTAGTGAGAGTCAATTTGAGAATCTCTCGCCTTACTTACCCTCGCCTCTCTATCCCGGAGTGCTCCACGCACTGTAAATCCGGTGCCAGTGCTGCCAGCATCTGAGACTCGAACCCGGCTTCCCAGTGTCCAATGCAGAGACGCCTTCACTTCGCCACCGAGAGGTTGAGAGGCCCTTGCATGACTTTCACCATATCGTATTACTATTGCTAACTTTGAAAATTTCACGCACGTTTTACGAGGTTGCTGCAGCTCAAAGGAAATATGACTGGGGCGCATCTCAGCCTCCTTTGGGGCAGGTTGCTGCTTCGTGAAATGCCTGTAGCCCGCAACGTCCAACATCCCAATTTCAGTAGTCAACCTGGCTGAGACTGACTGACAACCAGTGTCCTCCGATGTACTGAAATAGCCTGTACCATATCAGTTACTTATTGAAGCACAACTGGCTCGTGGCTCTTCGCTTGTGGAATCTGCCCGCAAAAAAAAAATAATAATAACTAGAACACTTTGAGAGCGCATACTTCCGCCAAGCGAGGCAACGATAGCAAAAAATTCAAATTGGCTCTGAAACCATAATTTTCTTTCTATAAACTCCAAAATTTAATCATTTGGGTCTCTTGACAGAAATAACAGCTTGTGCAATTTTCTTGAAGATCCGTTCTTAACTTTTTGAGTTATACTGCTAACAAACGTTATGACAAACATGAGTCAAACATACAAACGAATTAACCGATCTGCACAAAATTTTTATCTTTTATGTCTTTCTACTTTACTAACAACCCCTATGAATTTCAGAAAGATCCATTCATTATTTTCTTAGTCATTGTGCTAACAAGCATAAAATTAAAAACAGTGACAAACGAACGAACGAACCAACGGATCGTTACCAAAATTTGATCATTTACTCTTTGTTATATACCTAACAACTCATGTTAATTTCATAAAAATCCTTCTATAACTTTTTGAGTTATAGCATTGAGAAAAATGAGACAGACAAACAAACAACAAACAAGCAAACGGATGGACATATCTTCACCAAAAGTTAATCATCTGTTTCTCCTAACATACCTAACAATCCCTGTAAATTTCGTCCAAATCGGTTCAGAACGTTTTGAGTTATCTTGGTGACAGACAAAGAGATAAACAAACAAAGAGACAGACAGAGAGACAAACACGACGAAAACATAACCTCCTTGGCGGAGGTAAAAACCAACATTCAAGACGGGACGGAAGCTTACAGCGAATGCTATATTCGTTGAGTATTGTCCACTCGTACTAAATTTGGATTCATAAATCTAAATAAATTTATGGATCTAAATTTAGTACGAGTGGACAAAATGTGCAACTTAGATAGCTGAAAGAACAGTATGAGTTTGATGTCGTCCCCCTCCTCATCCTCAGTTGCCACCAACCAGAAGGTACGGAAATTACACTCTCTGGATTCAATTGTAATTAGCGAACGACGGCACTCCAGTGCATATTAACCCCAAGCGCTGCACCTGTAATGCTAAGAAATGTTCATACATTGATCAAATGAGTGAATTCTCTAAGCTAATCGTGTGAATGTGATGCTGAGAGCTCGTAAACCTGTGCGTCTCGCCAAAAACTTACTAAACTGTTCGCCTTCAAATCAGTTTTCCCAGCAAGTGTCGCTATTAAAGATTCGAATGTCTCTTCAAATTTGGAGCCAATTAGAACCCAGAGAGCTTTGAGCTCTCGTACTGTGGAACATATCTAAGGTAGCGGCGGACATTGCCCGCAGCACACTTGTGTCGAGGTCCCCAGGATCGATCCCCATACCAGGCGCAGAGTTTCTCAAGGCACTCGGCGCGCTGAATGAGCGCATTTGCTTGTGCGCATAGCTACAGTGTGGGTACCTGCCCTCAGGTTAGGGGGTGCCGGGTCGTTGAACCTTCTGTTTCGGCGCCATAGTTCTTAGCGACCAGTCGTCAGCTGCAGCTGTACTTACTCCTCTGGGGCCAGTTGGTCTGTGCAAGCCGCAGGAACCAGTGCGAGTGGATTTCCCAGTCGTGGGTGCAGTCTAACTTGACTTTACCCTTAACATACACGCATCGCATTTGGACGCGCATCCGAGGAACCCTATTTATTTGACTATGGTGAGAGCTCGTATTTAATTCGCAAATTATTTCTCTTAAAAATCAGGTAATTGCCCCGAGCGATCAGAAGCTAACATTGTCGTGAGCTAAAGAGGATCCTAAACCAACAGCCGCCGCTCTCTGCAGGCAGTAAGTGTCCTGTCAATAGACACTCAGCATCATCTTGGTCTGAATAGTCAATGAGCAACGGGGCTCTCCGAGCTTCAGACTATACAGTTGGACTGTGATTCATTCATCCCGCGTACATTATGTCGTCACTGACCAAGCATGTTCTATGTAGTCATCTGTTGATTTGCACTTCTTATTGACCAAACGTGCCTCGGCTATCGCTAGTCCTGCGCGCTACTTCGAAATCAGTAATCACCTGCCTACAATTTACTGTCATTTCCAGTCTTTAATTGTCACCAATTCAGACTACGAGACGCAAATATCCTCAATACGCAACATTATGGATCACACACGCGCTTAAATGAAGTGCTATGCTGCAGTTGGTGAGGCTTCAGCCCCCTACACATCACCCGTCCATGTGCATATCAACCACATTTGTCTCAATCATAACAACATTTGGCCTCACCGAACGTCTTGAGTTGCATATACCACTTTCCCAGCTGCGTGGACATCAAATATATCTATTTACAGGGTGTATACGAACCTTGTATAAACATCGAATTTGAAAAGAGCCCTGAAACCCTTGAAAAAGCCTTGAATTGTGAAGATAATCTTGAATTTTATGAAAATTCCAAAAATTTTGAACGATAAAGCATTGGAGCTTCCTTTGGCCTGGATAGTTATTGTTTTACTAGCATGATTTTTATAACCCCAACAGCAATCTTGTACGAGAATGTTGCACAACATGTACTGAATTTCTGAAGCCTGCGACACCCATATGGTCTGTCTCTATACGCTCATAACGTATCAGTCAGACTAGGTCTGAAGCTTGATACACGGTGAAAGTCTGTAGCAAAGATACCTGTGGCAAGTACTGAAGTTCAACTACTTTCGAACTTAACGTCACCTCTTAAGCTGAGCTTGCGATCGCAAATGTGACATCGGCGAAAGACATTTTACTCAGTAGCAGTAGCCTTACGTGCTAAGCTTGTGACACTGTTGGTGCTGGGATCGGGTACCAAGCCAGGTGAGCGATCTTTGTGGCGCTCAGTGTACTGAGTCAGCAAGTTTCTTGATAAGCACAATTACTGTGGGTGAGCTTACCTTGCCCAGGAATGGGAGGGTAGGGAGCAGGTCGTTGAACCCCTTGTCGATGGCGCCATAGTTCTTATATGAACCGTGGTCAACTGCAGGCCGTGCTTACTGGTCTGGGGCCAGTTGGCCTACAGTATATCCGCAGCACGAACAAGTGCATGTGGGTTTCCCAATGGATGGTGCTTTCAAGATAACTTTATCTTTCTTTAACGTTTACAGCGCACAGTTTTTTTTGCTTTCTTTAATCGTGTTCGGATATTGAACAATTCGGCTATAAATAAAGATATGCGCATTTTGCTATTTATTATTGCCTATGCTTTTGAAAACTTTGGTAAAAATGGGAATCTTACCAGCTGACAACATAATAAACAGGGTAAATGAAACATTGTGTATGTTTTGCACAATTATACATAGCCTTTGTTGCACATACTGGAGATCCACCAACACCAGCGAAACGACCGAAGTCAGCACGGAGAAAGTGAGCATTTCGCACCCACGATGAGCTTGAGGTCTGTCGTCACCCACATACGAACCAATTACAACACAGTTAGCAAGTTGAGAAGAGTGTGAAAATGACAAGTAGAGTACTGGGACTCATCACCAGAAACTTTGAATATAAGTCCAAAGACATCATCGTTCCCTTGTACAAGGTGTTACTGCGGCCACACTTAGAATTTGCTGTTCAATTCTGGTCGCCATATCTTGTAAAGATATCGATAATATGGAAAGGGTCCAACGCAGAACAATGAAATTGATACCTCAGCTGAGAAACAAGCCGTATCAATGTCGCCCAAAAGAACTGGACCTGATTTCTCTCGAGCAAAGACTACTCAGGGGACAACTAATAGAAACATTCAAGTAATTGAATGACTTCAACGACGTACCTACAACGGGATTTTTTGAAAGAGACGTTAATGATCACGTGCGAAACAACAGACAAAAACTCAAGCATATAGCTTGAAGAACAACTTTAAGTCAGCAGTTTTTTCCGTATTCCATAGTGAACATTTAGAATAGACTCCCTTCCGACGTCGTCGTAGCGGAGACAGTCAATACGTTTAAAAATCGTCTTGACAAACATTGGAAGAGACATCCTCCACAGCTAAGAACTCCTCCTCAAGGAGTCGCAAGCTCTCAACGGCCAAAGCTACCGAAGCCACTTTAATTCATCTTCTCTTTTCCGCTCCGACTTCAGAGATAGACGTCTCTTAGCTCGCTTTTTAGCGGCTTTTGGTTATGCTCACGTGCTTGCGTGATCGTCTCTTTGACTGATATTCTTCCCTTATTTTTTCTTCTTTCTTTCCGAGTCCTCTATTTCCTTCTGACAAATTGGCAATAGCTCATATAGCGCCGGGGCGTATGCGTAGATGTCTTTTTGAGAATGGGCCTGTTGGTTCGTCTACTGCCGCCTATCTAATCTAATCTACTCCTTTGTCACTTCGTAGAGTTAGGGATATCTCAAATAACGACTCTAACGTAGCCGCCAGCGTTGGATGGTTTTCCTCTTGAATGAAGCTATTAGTCTCACGTGTCTAATGACACATCACTTCAGGATTAAGGCTATTTTCAACACAGTTTAGTGAAATTTAGTATTACAAAATGACTAACACTCAGCAACGACATTGGCGCGTATTGATGGAATAGAACATTTCGCGGAGCCTAAGGGGCGCGTATCGCCTGCCCGTGAACTAGCGAGCGATTTTTAGGCTATGCCGACTGCAGGCGAGCGAACTACTTGCCAACAACCTCCGAACACTCACTCGTCAACGAACTTTGAACGAAGTGGAGCCGCTGAATATCGTGCGTCTGGCAACCAAACTTACGAGTGCCGTGTCTGCGAGCCATGATTGTTCAGGCAGCCGTCGCGAGTGTATTTGTTGGCTCGCTTGCACTCGGTATACGGACGCCCATCACTCGCTTCGCTCACTCGCTCGCTCGCTAGTTCGCTGGCAGTTGGTAGGCGCCTATCGTAAGGCTTTGTCAAGTCTGTGAGCAAGCGGGCCCGTTGTCTCAGTAGCTAGACTCCTTTCACACGTAGAGGTTGCGTCCGTACGGAAATATGCCGTTAACGCCTTCCTTTCACAAACAACGATTTTTAACGTCCGGTAGGGCGGCGAGCTCAGCTGTCACTTGGATATGTCACGTATTATTCGGTTGTGGTTTTTGCATCGCCGTCGACAGCATCGTAAAAAAAAATAAAAGCAACAGTTTATGCTGGGCACATCCCATGAATCAGAGAAGATATGAAACAAGTTCATTTCACAGCTTATTTGAGTACTTAAGGGAAGATGAAAATAAATTTTTCAATTATTTTCCCATGAGAATTTCATTTTTTGACGAGCTTCATACCCGACTGAGAGATATTCTTCAACCCCAAAATACAAAAATGAAGAACTGCATTCAATCTGTTGAGATGTTATCTGTAGCACTGAGGTAAGTAAACAGAAACAGGACGGCCACCGTATGTTATAATGAGTACTCAGAGCCCCAGCACGACTACCGGGCCGTACCAATTTGGTGTGAAAGCTGCCACTGCCTATTACGTTCCACTAACAAGAATCAACCGTACGGTTTTTTTTTTTTTACCGACGAAACCGGTACGTATGAAAGACCCCTAACCGGCACTGTAGCCGGGTGGTGTCAGTTGCCAGTACTGTAGCAGGGCCTTTGGCGTCAGTAACCAGTACTGTAGCCGGGCTCGTGGTGTCAGTAACCAGTACTGTAGCCGGGCCCGTGGTGTCAGTAACCAGTACTGTCGCCGGGCCCGTGGCGTCAGCAGCCAGCACTGTAGTCCTGACACCAGACCGATACGCTCGTTAACTAAACAATTGCGCTCGTCAGCGAGGCACAACGGGACATGGCGGACCTGCCATGTGCGGGTAAAGAATTTCTGCCAATTCCGTCTTGACGTTCACCGACGAGGCTACGATGTAGTGGTTGGTAATTGAAACTAGCCGCGGGACAAATTCCTGGACCAACAACAGTTTCTGCTTTTATAGCAGTACTGCTGGAACGAGCGTTGCGACTGGAAAAGAGGTGGGCAATGGCGGCCCTATCTGCGGCCCCGATACACAAATTGAAGGAGGATGGAACCATTTCGACCTGTATTTTTTTACTTGCCAAAATCCTCTTCTAGCGTTCAGGGACGAGTAGTTTTTCGCATGGGACGGTTTTATGTAAAACCTCTGTAACAGTAGAGTTCCCGAGCAGGCGGTTGACAAAAGGTTCAAAAATTTTTTTATCTTTTCCTCTTTGTATCGCACTATCTCATCTACCTCTGCCAGCCTCCGTATCGTCTCAACATTATATTACCTAAAGTCCAT
>LQNS02278091.1:67893259-67913892 GCA_001587735.2 Parhyale hawaiensis | reverse complement strand
TACAGGTGCACTGAGCTATGAAGCTCCGCAATCGCATCTCACATTACCGGCTAAAGCAAGACCAGTAGTAAACTCTGCTTAGGCTTGGCGACGCCGCTCCCAAGAGAACAAACTTTGCAGTCAGCGTAATGAAGTCACAGAAGTTACTGAGTAGGGCAAGCTTATCTGCCGATGCCAGGGAATAAGAAATGATTCCTGCTTTGTCTTTGATAGACTGGTACGGAATTGACAACGTCGCAGGAGGTGACGCTGGCAATAGTTTTACCATACGCTAGATGGGCTGTGCAGGGCGCGAACCAATTTTCCCCACTGCTGAGTTACTCAGGGTACTGCTTACAGCAGTCCCTCATTACTAAATTGCATAGTAAAGCTCGTAAAGGGAAGCTAAAATAGTAGCTGAAGCTTGCCATTTTCAGTCTTTGGATTTATCAACTTGCTGCTGACATTATACCAGATGCTCTGGTTAGCTATTAACAAACGAAAGAAGAGCGCTAATTTTTTTTTTCAGCGTACATCGGTGGCATCTGAGGCAGCCGGAGAGAGAAAATTGTGAGTTTGCGCATCGTTGCTTTACCTGCAGTTGATAAACGAGATGTGGCAACCAGCAAGAAGCAATTATTTACCTATCATTTTAAAATCGTAAATAGTTTAACTTCATTCTTTACGAGAAATGGGTTGCACTGGACAAGAATAAATTAATTAAGTACATAACTGAAAATATACATATACAGTCATACTGCTCGATTTTTTCGTAAGTCTGGAAAAACTCACTAAAGAAATACACACTAGTCACGACATTGTTTATATTATGCATCACAACACGCAAAGTTACTAAAAATTACAAGCTATGGTTGAGACAAACGTTACAGAATCTACAAGGAAACTGAGGAGAGTGTTGTCATCTGGAGAATCACACGCTTGAATTAATGTTCAGCTAAACATTGCTACCTCCGCCAAAGAGGCTATGCTATTGTCTGTCTATTTGTGTGTCGCTCTGTCACCAAGATAACACAAAACATTTCGACAAATTCTTCCAAAATTTACAGGGAATGTTAAACCCGGTGCCCAGGTAACAACCTTTGTTGCCGCTAGCAGCCTAGAAGCAGCTCAACTAATCCGTTTACCTAGCCGCAGCACGGTTTCAACTTGCACAAAATTTTTTCTGTAAATGTAAAAAATTGTCGAATATTTCAGTCGTTACTGCGATTTTTACACCATAGTAGTGGCAATAGTGAACTTTCATCTATTGTTCCTTAATACGAACAGTTTCAGTCCTCAATGAATGATATCTATTATATTAATACACTGGTACGTACCTACCTACGTACCTACCTACCTGCCTTTTGTGTTGCGCTCTTCACATATAGATAGACGAAAATAAGATATTTGACTTGAGAAGTGACTTATTTCAACCTTCTCATATCTACAGCTTCGGATTTTTTGCTTTGCTGGCACAGGATGCTATTGCTAATAGAGCCACATGTGTAGCCATTATACGCTCTTGCGGGATAACAAACCGGGTAAAGTTGGACATCTCTGCTCTGAGTCTTTTTTGAAGTGAATGTACTACTGAGAAAACATCCGCCACTGCGGTGCTATGTCTCAGCAAATAGAATGACAGCTCTAGAAGAGATGGTTACTCTTTTTTGAGTGACGAAATTGATCATACCTGTTTTCTTTTATTATACACAGCTATCGCGTAAAATAAAGCAGAAAAGTGATGGGCTGCTGATCAGTATCCACGGGTCCCGAAATCGTGAGCAAAAAAATCGGATACGTCGTCAAAAAAATTGAGACGAGGAACACTATGGCGGGCTAAATGATGTGTACTCTGTGGATAACAGAGCTTAGAAAACGTTTTCAAATGCATGAGAACATTGCAAGATGTACCGTCGTGTTCCTTTGTCTATATTAAGACACAAGTGTGAATTCATTACTGGCAGAAGTACAGCATGGTTTAGTTGTGAACTCGAAATACTAGGACATGTTAAACGAGATGTGAGGTAGACGGACAGCTTAACGATAAATAGACTGGGTTAAGCGGCGAACGATAGTTCAGATATGAGGGCTATCCCAGGTTAAATGAGGTAAGTGAGAACATTCTCTAACCGTGGAATTTCCACGAGTGCAGCTAGTTTTTTGAATTAGGGTACAATGTTCATACGCGTCATGCTGAAGTCGCGGCCACTACTACGCAGTCGGATTACTTGAGTTGGCTCTTGGCTGCTGGCGGTACCGAATGATTTTACGTGGGCACCGGGCTTTCGATATGTTACTAGTAACAAATAATTGATTGTTGGTAAAGATACATTCAACGGTTTGTTTGTCTGCCTCTTTTCTCTCGGTAGTATAACTCAAAACGCTACGGACTGAACTTCATGAAATTTGCAGGAATTGTTGGGTTGTTACTAGGAGCAAATGGTCAAATTTTTGTGTTGATCTACTTATCCTTTTATTTGTCACTACGTTTGTTTTCATATTTGTCAGTAAAGAAGTTCTAAACGGATCTTCATGAAATTTATAGGATTTGTTAGAAGAGTGAAGGGGCACAAATGGCCGAATTTTTGTGATGATAAATAAGAGTCCTAGTTTTTGGGCCAATTTGAATTTTTCGTTACTGTTGCATAGAAAGCACGAAATCATCACAGAAATGAACTCTTTATCGTTTTGGTAACGTAATATAAACACAAAAGTCTGTACATAACAGTAAAACAATCGCGTGGTCACATCAAAAGCATATCAGCCGCAGCGTCGCTCGGCTTTTTTTTTTTTTTTTGGAAATGAAGGAGGCTAGCACTTGCTGTGCCTCCTGGATCAGCGTCGCTCGGCTCCGCATTGTTAATGGGTTACGTCAGAAATGAAAGAAACAAGAGGGGCGTGTTGCAATCAGGCCTTCGGTGTCACCTGTGCTACACCGGCCTCCAATGCGACACAGGTTGGGTAACACCGTGTGACACCGGCGATAACCCTCCTAAATTTTAGGGTTATGAGCTGGGTAACACTGCCTTTGTTTACAAACATTGACTTTGATACTTAAATATTCGTATTACAAAGTCTAGGGCAGCAATATATAGCTGAATTCTAGCATTTGAAGAAATTTTACATAGTTACATAGTTTTCTCAACTTTTCATCCTAAAATACAGTCAAAATAAGGCTACGCCAATATGCATATGTTCAAGCTTGTCGAAAATTCCGCAACACTTTGTTGGGGTACAGAGATCGCTCGTCGCATTCACTGCTTCATGGGTAACTCTGTGAGGGTAACTCCGGCGTCTGATTGCAACACGCCCACACGTACTGGGCGCTTGTACCCTCTGCGGTGATGCGCATCATCCAAGCAAGTGGACAGACGTACAACTCCACAAGCGAAAGAAAGCACTACTGAAGATTAAAAACAATAAATCAATGCAATGAATGTTATATTAAATGATGCAATACTTTTAGGGTTAACAGCGTAAGAAGTAGCAGCAGACTAAAGCGTCTGACATTGACTCTCAAGGCTGCAGGTTCGAACCTCGCTCCCAGATAGCCACGTTCTTTGCGGCGCTTGACGTGTTCAGTCAGCCTCCGGTCTGCGTACTGCTATGGGTTTATTGACATTTCCCAGCAATGAGGAGGGTTGGGACGCAGACTGTAGCATAGAGTCTTCCGCTACGGGTGCCATAGCTCTAGACAATCTTTGATCGACTGCAGCCGTATGCTCCCTGGGGTCTGTTGGCCTATATCTGCAGCACAAACCAGTGCATGCAGGTTTCCAGTTGGGGTACGGTCAAGTTGACTTTACCTTTACTAGTATATTTTTTACAGGCTGTGTTACATGAGTTTAAGGAGGAGTTTACTAGTATATATCAAGCCTGCATTACGCTGAAGCCAGGAAATCGCATCTACACATTCGGACGATGCACCAGTGTTGCCAAGTCGTCGAGGCGGTAATATCTGTAGACCGGAGCCGAAATATCTGTATTTTGCCGGAAATATCTGTAGATCTAAATACTTTCACCAACGTGTTGACACTAACGTGTCTTGTCTGTCAGTACACAGGGCCACCAACGGGCTAAGCGTCACAAGCTGAGTGTTTAAGGGTGCCGGCACACCAAAAGCAGTTCAGCGAGAAGCTGGCAGGCAGGCTGGCAGTTTTTGAGAAGCACTGTAATACATTGGAGCGCGCACACCGTACTGCCGCTGTTCGGTGTGCGCGCTCCGATGCATTGCCGTGCTTCTTAAAAACTGCCAGCCTGCCTGCCAGCTTCTCGCTGAACTGCTTCTGGTGCGCCGGTGCCCTTATTGTTGCAAGACAGCTCTGACGGACCGGATAACATGCGTCCCTAAAGGGAACATGGGATGGGTCATAGGGGTAGGTTAGTTAGGTTTGCCCATCCTATATTCAGGGGAGCAATGCCCTCATGAGGACTCTATAGGTTGCCTTAGCTTTTGCTTGGCTTTCGAGGTGTATTTCATCCATAGTAACTTTGCTTCCTTCCGTTGTAGCACTCTTGTTGATTGAACAATTTTGTTCTGCCTCTCTTTCCTGACTGTCTGTTCCAATGCACGTTGATCCTGTGTGCGAACACCCACATACATAGGTTCCACGTTTCTATGGATATACTGCATGCCCCTTCCGTTTAGTTTCTTGATGCACCATAGCTCTTTCTATGGAGGCATGAGAAACTTATATTATATCGTGCATTATCATATGAATTTAAAATATTTAGCTTTTGTTGGGTAAGTCTTCAGGTATGTAGGACGGCGGCACTCCACACAACGTGTCTGCTCCGTGCTTGTCGTTGATTACCTCACTTACTTACTTGAGGATGAATATGGCGCGTCGCCAACGCAGGCCTTGGCGCCCAATTACCACACAGATCTTCCAAGTTTGTTTTAGTACAAACGCGAGTATTTTACTGCGCAGTAATTGCGTAATTACCCTAAAGAACACCATCGCAATTATATTTCCACTACGTGATGGATTTTGGCACACATCTGCCAGGCCGCCATTCCAGGAAGACACGCTTCCCAAGAAATACATGAACGCAGCCGCACCTTTGAAGGCCCCGAAGAACTCGAGGTGTTTGCCAGTCATGCACAAATATTGTGATTGCTCAGACCAAGATTGACTCAAGGATTCTCTTTGATGTTCAGTCTGGGAGGGTCAATCAATGCTAGCATTCACAGATGCAGAGACTGCACGGGATTTCCGAAAGATTCTTAAAATCCCTCCTTCTGGAACTTCAGAAATGCAGTGCATTGTCCCGCAGGAATTATTGCATATTTTGTTTAACCTCCGTAGCCGCAACTCAGGCGTTTCAACAGAGAAACTACTTGTGCAGTATTCAAATAAAGCATATTTGGTGGGCGTGGTGGCCACGTGCGCTACTACGGGCAGGGAAACAAGGCAAAGTATAGTAGGAGACACTCAAGTGGTCGGCCTCTCATGTGTCCCACACAAGAGAGACTAGAGATGTCCCGAGTACCAGGTCGGCAATCTCGATCGACAGCCCACCACACGGTACAGAAAGAAGAAAGTAGAGAACCTACCTAGCTTTACAAAACTAACCTCGTCAGCAGGAACTGCGGCCAGATGCTACATCCCCTGCGGCGAAGGCCCTCGGGACCATTTTTTGGGTGCGTGATGCCCAAACATATTGTGTGTCCCGAGGGAAATATGTAGTCTCTTGTACGTAGCAAATCGTGGTCCTCAAGAAAGTTCATGATCAATTTAAATAGATTCAACATTTACACTAGAAGGACCCCGTCCTTCTTAAAAGCCGTTTCCAATAATACTTCTGTCAGGCCCTATCACTGTTAGAATATATCTGGGCATCGCTCACCCAGGAGTTCCAAGCGCCGTTACCTACGGAAATGTTGTAGCTGGAGGAATTTCCTGCTGATTAGGTTAGTTTGTAGAGTTAGGTAGGCTCTCTAAATACTTCCCCTTTTGCTCCGCTATGTGGGCCGCCGAATTGTGGTAAGTGACCCATCCCATGAGGCTCCTACCTGCTCCCGTGTGGGGCCACAAATGAGACCCATCACACTTGTGTTTCTTTATTCTGTCTTCTCTTCGTTTATTGTTTCATCACTTAGAGAACAGATGCTTTGCAGCTTTTTCTTCGCACCCGGCCGACTGAGACTCTACGGCAGGAATACCGAGATACCATATTCATATAGCCTAGTGGTGAGGTATAATAAACAGAGTTTCATTGCTTGGATTACGTGGTATAGCGTGGGTGCGGTGGTAAAATTAATAATTAATAATTAAAATTAATTTAATAATGATTAAAATAATAATTGAAATAATAATAATGTTCTACGTTTCGCTTCATGAACTACCTGGATGTGCCTTCTACTTCCTGTCGTGAAACACAGGGTCAGGGCGAGAAAGGCATTAACTACCACGTATAGTGCAAATAAAAATTAATATTATCTTCTTTTTATGAAGCCATAAATACGCTGAATCGTTGATAAGTTTTGAAAGATTGAGCTTATAGAGACCAACACCTTGTGCTTTTCCTCAACATTTGCTGCGGCCATCAGCCCAGCATCCGTTGCTGTGCGACCTTTTTACTGCCTCTTCGCAATCAGTAAATAGCTACTCATCATTTAGCGATTAATAACTGACACATAAACAATTTGAGGAAGTGCCTCTCTTTGCAGACGCGTCTATCCCGCGGCCCGATATTTTGTGCCCTAAGTGACATTTATGGAAACTTTTTCCATGATTTCTCGCTTGAAATATGCTCTTCTAAATTGCATGGCTTCTGTACAGCCGCTGACGACTGATGCTTCATTGATTTTAAATAAGAAATAAATGGGTGATTTTTCATGACTCAAAAGCAGTTAGATCCTCTACGGAGGTATGTTGAAATACTGCACGTTACTTCAAGCTATAGATTTGGCTTAAATAATCTGAATAATTAGTACCGTCCGTGTCATTATTTCTTTATGGTTCGGATATAACAGTCTATATTAGTTTTCAGTATTTCTGTGGTGCCTACAGCTCTAAGATGTGATGATATTTTCATTCAGTAGTCCGAAAGCCATAGCCTGTCAAGAGCAGGTTGATTTATGTTTCTAGACTGAAAATGAGATAGGCTGGTCTGACTGACGAGGTAAGGATTACTTTTTGGCCTAAACACTGAAAAACCGCAACAACTGAGAAACTGTTTCGGCTGCAATGGAGATCATAGGCAAGAATATGCCACATTTGATCACATTGTAATAGAAGATTTTAGAATCACACTTGATATCACCAACTTTGGCCGAGGGTTCCACATTTTGCTGCCCTTCTAATAATGTTCTTTGATGGTAGATAGTAAATAAAAATATAGTTCTTTGCCACGACCTTTTTCCAACTGTTTTGATGGTATTTGTTAGCTGGGACAGAAGCTTGGAAATTACTGGACTTAAAATACGTGAGAGAAGTAACACACGAGAGTACGTATAATAAAAATCTTCGAGAAATGCATCATAGCTGTCGAAACTAACGTCAGTAACAAATTAATTTGAAAACTCGTATCGTTCCGGAATAGATACAGCATGAGTTGTATGTATGCATGCATTACCTCTGCAGGAGCAACAAAAGATACAGAGACATGTAATGCTTGAGGCGACCACCTCCGAGTTTCCCTCTCAGCCACAAGAAATTCGGAAGGCAGCTGCGGCTCTATCGGCTTTTGGTTAGCCCACGAAAATCGTTTGGGCCAAAGCCCTGCCGGAAAAACAGGGTAAACAGTCGCCAGGTCCGCGCAACTTGAAGAACCAATAACCAAAGTTGCTACGCAGACCGCAACTGCATAGCGACGAGCTGGAGGGGCTAACAGACGAACCCAAATTCAATCTTTTGCAGAGCTCTGCGAGTCTGGCGGAAGCTCGGGTGACGCCAGTGGCGTGACATTGCTTGTTCAGTGCCAGCTCGCATGAGAGCACAAAATGTGAAACATTCTTTTCAACTCTTTCGATCACCTACCAAACGGCACGATTTGTTAGAGCGTCCATAAAACTTGATAAACCTTATAAGAAACAACAAAAATGTAGCTTTCGCGTACGAATAGCATTGTCTGAAATATCTTTTAAGAAGGACCTTGGTCCTTCGAGGACCAAAGCCTCAGCCGCCACTGTAGGATTTCATCCTGTAACGGGTGCCAACGGTAGACGATCAAACTTTTCTGTTAATTCTGAATGATTTTAAGTTTGCAGGTGCGTTTAATTTAGCGATTCAGGCATGTTAATCTGTAGTCATATTCATGGGAATTTTTGTTCTAAGATCTCGGAACGCTTCACGTTTTGTGCTCCGCGGGCAGTGGCATCAATGAAATACTCGTACAATGATGCTCATCAACTAGCAGGGTGTGTGAAACATAATTGTATTAGAATGGCTACCGAGAATTGCATCAAGCTTAATCTCAAGTGGTGTCGTGGTATCAGCTGCCGAGCAGATCAAATGTGGTAAAGTGGGGTAAAAAATAAACTACCCACATTAGGGGAAAAATGGACGCCTCTCTTGAAGGAAAAAAATCTTAGATCATTTTTTACCCCTAATGTGGGTAACTATTTTTTTACCCCACTTAACTATAATCATGTTCTTTAGCTGCTTAAATGTTTCCGAATGACATTTAAGCGCCCCAGTTGCAATAGGTAAGGTTTTCGGCCCAAAACTGAAATTTTGGAAGTGTTTCCGAATGACATTTAAGCGCCCCAGTTGCAATAGGTAAGGTTTTAAGCCCAAAACTGAAATTTTGGAATTGTTTCCGAATGACATTTAAGCGCCCCAGCTGCAATAGGTAAGGTTTTCGGCCCAAAACTGAAATTTTGGAAGTGTTTCCGAATGACATTTAGGCGCCCCAGTTGCAATAGGTAAAGTTTTAAGCCCAAAACTGAAATTTTGGAAGTGTTTCCGAATGACATTTAAGCGCCCCAGTTGCAATAGGTAAGGTTTTCGGCCCAAAACTGAAATTTTGGAAGTCTAGAGCGTAACATCTGAAATTCGAGGTACACAGGCGCATTTAACGCTCATGCTCGATGTTCCCAACAATAATGGCGTGCGGGTTATATCGAGGGCAGAGAACCAGAATTGGTTATGTCTATTTTTGGCAAAATCGGGTTCCACTCACAAAGTGGGAGCCCGTGAGGTATATTATATATTCGTGTCACAAGTGTCTATGCCATATATATCTCTTCGTTAAGAGATATGGCTTGGAGAGATATGGCATAGACACCCGTGACACTAAAAATAAACCTCACGGGTACCCACTTAGTGACTGAAACCGGATTTTGCCAAAAATGGACATAGCCACTTCTGGTTCTAAGCCCTCGAATTATAATATCGATCAAAGCGGCGAATTGCGTGACCATTGGTGTGTAGATTTGTTTAGCTTGATTTTTAAGCTATCTTCCTTGTTTTTATAGCTGCCTTTATTTTTCTCTACTACCTTACATTAGTTCTTGTGTGGAGGAAATGTAAAATTTGCAAGAAGTACTCATACCTCATAGTTTTGACTAGTTAGAACATTTCGTTTACCTTTACTCTGCAGTGCTGTGCGTTTTAAAATGTTGTAAATTTATTTAGTACTAACTGAATATATAGTTGCTGAATGTGTGTCCCCGACAGGCGTTCTGGTAGGATGACCCATAGTTCATGGGGACAGCTTAGATTCACTCACCCTGGTATTGCGGGAATCGGAAGAAGAGCCAAGTCACTTTAGCCTTAGGTACGCCTGCTGCACATCTTTCTTAGGTGCACACTTTCCCACTTTACAATTTCATACTCCTGCTAGTAGCGATATCTTCCTCTATCCTTGCCTAATTTTTGATCGCTAACTGCGGTCCCACAGTAGACACCTAGCAGCGTGACTCCACACTTGGGGTGACGTGAGGAACATCACCTGGACTTTTTCCGAAGACCCAGATGGTACAAGGTACCCGAATGACTGTTTCCATGCACATTGGTCCAAGCTGGGAACGTCCTCGATGATGCTTGGAATCCACGTTTTTTTTTAACATACCGTATGTCCTTCTTCTTCCTCACTCGGAACATCCTAACGCCTGCTAGTGAGTTAAAACAATCATGATAATAATAATGTAACTAGTCTCCCAAGTAAGTGAAAGCAACATGTACAATGGAGCCAATATTTTCCACGCATTCAATACCGTAATCAGTAAATGAAACTCAACTTGAGCAACAAACGTCGCCCTGTCCCGGCGAGCTGCTGCAGATTAATCAGAGGAGCACCAAAAGTTGCTGTTTGGCAGGCAGCAGAGATCTGCTGGGGGAGGGGGAGGGGATCATTGGATTAGATGTCGAACTTTGTTTTGCTGTGACTTCGCTTCTCCTGATGCGACCTGCCCAGTCAGTAGCTGGGTTTTATTCAATTTCCTCCAATCCATCTTTGAGATGGTCACGTCTTCCTTATGCTTTGACCAGTTTCAAGAAAAATAAAAATCTCAAGTATTTGTCGCTGAAGCATTGCCAAGCTTAGGTAGGCGAAGCTAATGCATTCTCTTCAAGTAATCATTTGCCATCAGGTACAGAGGTAGGTTCTGCTCGAATTACGAGCCTAGTCACATCTTTGAATGTGCATTCATCACTTGCACACTAATTTCACAATTGTTATAACAATTTTACCTCAGCCATTAGCTAGACTTTCGGGACGTCTGTCTTTCGTGCCCACTTTACTTCCTTCCCGATTTCATACTCCTACTTGTTCATGCTTTATTTGTTCTTCCACTTCTTTCCCGACTTGCTGTTCCCATGCGCGTTGATCCTGTGTGGGAACACCTTCGGGCATGAGGTCCCCCCTTCTATCGACATGCTATATGTCCTTTGCTCTTTTCTCTGTTCAACCACTTTATTGCCCTTGCCGCTTTTCTGAAATTATTTTTAGATTTCCCTCAAATCTAATCACTTCTTCAGTGATGCGATCCGGTAACAGATTAATATTTTCTGGTGTGGTGACATGAACTCTATTCTTGACATGTCCCCAAAGAAAAAAATCGCACGGGGTTAAATCTGGCGGTTGTCCTGCAGTATATCTCTCACCATTTCAATGTTATCTTCAGTTATCTGTTATTTTAGGCAATGACCAGCCTTTGCTGGTATTTTTGAAAGTTTCTCCAGATGGCGCTCTTACTCGGTCATGTTCAGCCAGGAAACTTATGCTCGAATAATTCCTACACACACCGAATTCTTCCAGTCGATGTTAGTGTTGTCACAACAAATATTTTCTGTTCAATCGTCAACTGCATGCTAGAAGGTATTACCGTTTCGTAGATTAATTTGATAATAAAAGAGATTCATGTTCTATTGATATAAGTGGGTTTGTAGATACGGACAAAACTTGATAAATAAAACTGCATACATGTATAAAATATTACAGTTTTTAAATTCAACTTTTACCTTCATTCATATCGTGGCCAAACGGATTTTTGAGGGGCTTCACTTATAACGTTATTGTAACGTTACTGTCGCAGGAAATAGATTACAAATTTTATCCTCCGTAGACAACTATTAGCTGAACCAACAGTTTTTTACAGAACTGAATTATGTATAATACTTTTTAAGCTATGCCAATTTAAAGCTTGCTCCCGTTTTTCGTGGGACACCTTGTATTTTCCCTTCTGTTCAACGAGGTGGACATCCGAATGGGTTCTGAACGACCGATGCCATGAAGCAGGCCCTAGCAGATCAAGCCGCTTGATCAAATGCTTGACGCCAGCGGTTTGACTCGAGCTCAAGCATGTTCTAGACGATCAAGCAAATCTTCTGCTTGATCAAAATCCAGTCTAGAGTTGAGTGCCTGCATAGAAAGGTCTGTCGTGAAGTGTTGCGCGATGGCTGCCACTGCAGATGCAGCATTTGTGACTTTAGTTGTCTTCACAGGGAAAAAAAAGAGGATAAAAGAAAACGACGCTGGTCAAAGGAGTGGTACAAGATGAGAAATGTGCAGACTCACGCATGAGCAAGTACTCAACGTTCTACGTGAAAAGGAGCCAGAAGAACTTGCTTAAAAGGGACCAAGAGAGCTTTGATTTTTTGCTGAATTTAGTACGTCCCAAGAAAGAGAAACAGGCAAATGACTGACGCAATGCTTAATCAAAGTTACCCTACACGGTCAAGCATCTATGCTTGAGTCAATCAAACTTTCTAGCAATCACCATCAACGCTTGATTCAAAACAGCTTCTAAATGGTCAATCACTCTTGCCTCAAGCAATTGCGTCAAGCATTTGATCAAGCGGCTTGATCGTCTAGGGCCTGCTTGAGACTCCTACCTGCCTCCGTGTGGGGGCCACGGACGAGACCTTTCACACCGATGTTTCTTTTTTCTGTCTTCATCTCTTTTTTTGTAGTTTCTTAAAGATACTTTGCGCTTAATTTTTACTCTCAATAGTAGTAATAGTTGGATACTTATTGAACTAAAAGTTTCCGATAGGAGTGCCAAGGCAAAAAAAAAAAAACATTCATATAAAAAAAAGATATATTAACTGAATGAAATTCACTGCTGAACCTCCAAGTAGCTGCTGCTGCTGCTGTGGGGAAACTAATAAATAACTAGTAATGAAATAATAGACAGATGTCAATTCAACTAATTTCTATGTTCTCACTGAATAATTGTGCGATGCTAAATTTTAGTTTTGTCCATTCTGGAAGCACATAATTAATTATGGGTTCTAGTGCAGCGTTCGTCAATTGCTTTTCAATATTTTAGGCATCCCATTGGTTAACGTAACTTTGTGGCAAAATAATACGAAAGTCTCTCACAGAGACAACGTTTTAACATGTTAATGGGGTACTTTGGTTGTTATAGGGTTAAGGAGACTTCAAGGTCTGTTTTGCCCCTACGTTGTACCATGAGCATGCAGCTATACTGGCTCAGCACAAAACTATTGCAAAGAGCAATGAATAACACTATAGGTCAGCTTCGAGATTTAAAATCACAAAAGTCACTCCGGCAACCTGACTCAAACATGAAACGTTGTAGGTAGATGTCTGCAATAAATAAAGCATTTCGTTAATAATCAGCGACAATAGATGAACCTACAATGCTGCCTAATATTAAAACTTTCGAGTATCTAAAGCGCTTGTAATAAACAAAGGTTAACCTTGAACTACCCGGGCAGAGCTACACCTTACCAGAGCTCCCTTCCAAAGGAATACACTAGGAGCAGGAACCCCAGTAGCAGAAAGACACAGCCCAAGCAAAACCGTGCTAATCTGACAAATTAGAGCTAATCGAGATCAAGAACTAGTAAAAGAAAGTGAAAAAATTTCCTAGAATAAATTCAGATCTAGCAGTTTCTTATAGAAGAAATTCGAAGCTAATGGTCGAAGAATTCAGAAAGTTTACAATTGACTAATGAATCATACAGAATTTGACATTCCACGCACAAATTCACTGGTTGATACCACAACCCCTAAGCACAAAGATAAAGTCAGGAGTGGCGCGACTAACCGCTGTCACGTCCCTGCGCTACATCCATGGTTTGACGATCAGTGTCGGTTAGCTTTCGAAGATAAACAAGCGGCTTATCGGGCATGGCGGCGTTCGCGTGGTCGCACGCTGTGGCTGACCAATGTTGATTGTAGGGCCGAGGCTAAGCGTGTTCATGAGAGGGCACAGCATCGTCAGAGGCAGCGTTCCAGGGAGTCTTTGTTGAGTATTGACCATCCACATCGTTGGTGGAGTGAGCTAAAGGGTTCAGTTTTGGGAGCCAGACCTTCGTTGCCGCCCCTTGTTGGTCCCGGTGGGGGTATCATTGCTGACCCCTTTGCTAGGGCGGAGTTCTTGTTGGCTCACTTTGACGGAAAGCAGAAAGGAGACGTGTTGTCATTACCCCATGGATGTCACCCTAAACCTCGGTTAACTTCTTTGGCGTTGAGATCTGCTATAATCAAGGTGTTGCTTGAGAGCCTTGATCCTTATGGAGGTGAGGACCCAGTGGACATGTTTCCTCTTTTTTTATAAGCAGCTTGCAGGCGGTTTTGCCCCTAGGCTAGCACTGATCTTCCGGCGCTAGAAAATTTTCCCCGTTGTTGGCGTACTTGGAATATTACTCCTATTCCCAAAGGTCCATTGTCGTCCGATGAAGCCAACTACCGACCCATTACCCTGACGCCGATTTTGTCGAAGGTGTTCGAGAAGTTGGTAGCTTATAAGCTTGACCGTTTTGCTGAGATTACGGGTTTCTGCCAGCTGGTCAGTTTGCATACAGAACAGGTTTAGGTTGTTGCGACGCATTGTTGTCGGTGTCACACCATTTACAGTCTGCGCTGGATTGTGGGCCTGAAGCGCGCCTTGTACAGTTGGATCTTAGCGCCGCGTTTGACAGGGTCAACCACAAGGGTTTGTTGTACAAGCTCGAGTCTTATGGTGTGGGTGGTAGGGTTCTGTCAATCATTCGCGATTTTTTTTTTTTTTTTGAGCGAACGCAGAGTGTGTCTGTTGACGGCATTTTAAGCGCCCCTGTCGCGGTGGAGCCTGGTGTCCCTCAGGTTAGCGTACTTGGCCCGCTGCTGTTTGTTCTGTATACTAGTGATCTGTTCTCTTCGCTGGAAAACACAATGATCAACTATGCCGATAATTTCACTTTGATAGCAGTGATGCCAACACCACGCATGCGTAATGCTGTCGCCCAGTCTCTGAATAGGGATTAGTCCCGCATTAGTGCTTGGTGTTTGGCCTGGAGTATGAAGTTGAATGCCAGTAAGACCAAGTCGATGATTGTTAGTCGATCTTGAACCCTTGTGCCGCAGTATCCACATCTGGAGATAGCCGACACCTTGCTTCAGGAGTCTGGCTCCTTGGAGATTCTTGGCGTTGTTTTTGATGAAAAGCTTACCTTTGAGCCGCATATTAGGCGACTGGTGTCACGTGCTTCCAGTAAGATTGGGCCTTTGCGTAAGGTGAATTCTGTGTTTGGTAACAGTGGGGTTGTCCGCAGATGCTTTTATGCTTTTTTGCTATCTGTGTTGTAGTATTGCTCACCGGTCTAGGCTTCAGCTGCTGACAGTCACTTGCGTATGTTGGACAGACTTGTGAATTCAGCCAGAAGGCTGTGCGCGGCTAATGATTTAATGAACCTGTCCCATAGGAGAAGAAATGCTGAGCTCTGTATGTTTTATAAAGTGTACAACAATGAGAGGCATTGGTTGTATTCGTCTGTCCCTGCACTTAAGGTGTTTAAGAGAGAAACAAAAGCGTACACTTTCACGTTGGAGGAGGTTAGATGTCGAACTAATCAGTTCGGTCGGTGCTTCGTGCCCTGGTCTATTGGGGTTTGGAATTCTTTGTAGGTATCGGCTTTCGGTTGTGTTTGCCTGCAAGCGTTTAAGACAGCTGATAATGGCTTTTTGTCGGGTTTCCTTTAGCAGCGTCTCGGGCTTCCCGGTGTTCTAATGTGCTTTATTTGGGTCGTGCTACCTGTCCGTGGTGGCCCTTGCGTGAAGTTTTAATAATAATAATATGGAGCTCTAATGTAATTTCTGTAACGGAGAGTATAGCAGCAACAATCTCTCGTAATACTGTACCGTCTCTCGTAATACTGTACATTCTCTCGCAATACTGTGCCTGTATCTCGTAATACTGTACATATATCTCGTAATACTATGCCTATCTCTCGTAATACTTTACGCATCTTTCGTAATACTGTACGTATATCTCGTAATGCTGTATCTCTGGTAATACTGTACCTATCTCGCGTAATACTGTACCTATCTCGCGTAATACTGTACATATCTCTCGTAATACTGTACGTATCTCTCGTAATACTGTACCTATCTCTCGTAATANTCTCTCACAGAGATAACTTTTTGACATGTTAATGGGGTACTTTGGTTGTTATAGGGTTAAGGAGACTTCAAGGTCTGTTTTGCCCCTACGTTGTACCATGAGCATGCAGCTATACTGGCTCAGCACAAAACTATTGCAAAGAGCAATGGATAACACTATAAGACAGCTTCGAGATTTAAAATCACAAAAGTCACTCCGGCAGGCTGACTCAAATATTAAACGTTGTAGGTAGATGTCTGCAATAAATAAAGCATTTCGTTAATAATCAGTGACAATAGATGAACCTACAATGCTGCCAAATATTAAGACTTCCGAGTATTTAAAGCGCTTGTACAAAACGAAGGTTAACCTTGTCATACCCGGGCAGAGCTACAGCACCACCAGAGCTCACTTCCCAAGAAATACACTAGGAGCAGGAACCTCAGTAGCAGAACGACACAACCCAAGCAAAACCGTTCTAATCTGACAAATTAGAGCTAATCGAGATCAAGAACTAGTAAAAGAAAGTGAAGAATATTCCTATAATAAATTCAGATCTAGCAGTTTTTATAGAAGAAACTCGAAGCTAATGAACAAAGAATTCAGAAATTTACAATTGACTGATGAATCCGACAGAATTTGAAATTTACGCACAAATTCACTGGTTGACCCCACAACCCCTCAGCACAAACATTGTCAGGAGTAGCGCGACTAACCGCTGTCCCGTCGCTGCGCTACATCCATGGTTTGACGACCAGCGTCGGTTAGCTTTCCAAGCTAAATAAGCGGCTTATCGGGCACGGCAACGTTCGCGTGACCGCACGCTGTGGCTGACCTATGTTGATTGTAGGGCCGAGGCTAAGCGTGTTTATGAGAGGGCACAGCATCGTCAGAGGCAACGTTCCAGGGAGTCGTTGTTGAGTATTGACCATCCACTTCGTTAGTGGAGTGAGCTAAAGGGTTCAGTTTTGGGGGCTGAACCTTCGTTGCCGCCCCTTGTTGGTCCCGGTGGGGGTATCATTGCTGACCCCTTTGCTAGGGCGGAGCTCTTGTTGGCTCACTTTGACGGAAAGCAGAGCAGAGACGTGTTGTCATTACCCCATGGATGTCACCCTAAACCTCGGTTAACTTCCTTGGCGTTCAGATCTGCT
The DNA here is from genome assembly GCA_001587735.2 of Parhyale hawaiensis. NCBI lineage: Eukaryota > Metazoa > Arthropoda > Malacostraca > Amphipoda > Hyalidae > Parhyale > Parhyale hawaiensis. The sequence goes on along the minus strand of LQNS02278091.1, from coordinate 67,896,981 downwards.
ATAATCAAGGTGTTGCTTGAGGGCCTTGACCTTATGGAAGTGAGGACCCGGTGGGCATGTATACTCTGTTTCATAAGCAGCTTACTGGCGTTCTTGCCCCTAGGCTAGCCCTGATCTTCCGGCGCTAGGAAATTTTCCGCGTTGTTGGCGTACTTGGAATATTACTCCTATTCCCAAAGGTCCAGTGTCGTCCCATGTAGCACACTACCGACCAATTAGGGTAACATGTCTAGTACCCGTCCACCATGATAGTAGCCGTCCACTTGGCACTAAAAAACTCTGAGAAAATTAGCTAGGCTAGAAAGCCGTACATAGGCTTAAACTGTTCGCTAAGTAGCGTTGTACCATCCTGAAAATGACGGGCAAAAAATGAAACAATAAAAAATGGTTGTGGTTTTTACAATTTTTCACTAAAATCATGAAAAAATGTGAAAACCACCACCATTTTTAATTGTTTTATTTCTTTTGCTCGTCATTTTCAGGGATGGTGCGGCACTACTTAGCCTACAGCTTAAGCCTAAGTATGGCTTTCTAGCACTGGTAGTTTTCACACAAAGAGTTTTTTAAGTGCCAAGAGGACGGCTACTCGCATGGTGGACGGGTACTAGACATGTTACCCTACCCTGACGCCCATTTTGTCGAAGGTGTTCGAGAAGTTGGTAGCTTATAAGCTTGACCGTTTTGCTGAGGTTACGGGTTTCTGCCTGCCGGTCAGTTTGCATACAGGTTTAGGTTGTTGTGACGCATTGTTGTTGGTTTCACACCATTTACAGTCTACGCTGGATTGTGGGCCTGAAGCGCGCCTTGTACAGTTGGACTTAAGCGCGGCGTTTGACAGGGTTAACCACAAGGGTTTGTTGTACATGCTCGAGTCTTATGGTGTGGGTAGTAGGGTCCTGTCAATCAATTGCGATTTTGTTTTTGAGCGAACACAGAGTGTGTCTGTTGACGGCATTTTAAGCGCCCCCTGTCGCGGTGGAGTCTGGTGTCCCTCAGAGTAGCGTACTTGGCCAACTATTGTTTGTTCTGTATACTAGTGATCTGTTCTCTTCACTGAAAAACAAAATGATCAGCTATGCCGATGATTCCACTTTGATAGCAGTGAAACCTACACCACGCATGCGTAATGCTGTCGCCCAGTCTCTGAATAGGGATTTATCCCGCATTAGTGCCTGGTGTTCGGCCTGGAGTATGAAGCTGAATGCCAGTAAGACCAAGTCTATAATTGTCAGTCGATCTCGAACCCTTGTGCCGCAGCATTCACATCTGGAGATAGCAGACACCTTGCTTCAGGAGTCAGGCTCCTTGGAGATTCTTGGTGTTGTTTTTGATGAAAAGCTTACCTTTGAGCTGCATATATGGCGACTGGTGTCACGTGCTTCCAGTAAGATTGGGCTTTTACGCAATGTGAATTCTGTGTTTGGTGACAGTGGGGTTGTCCGCAGATTCTTTTATGCTTTTTTGCTACCTGCGTTGTAGTATTGCTCACCGGTCTGGGCTTCAGCTGCTGACAGTCACTTGCGTCTGTTGGACCGACTTGTGAGTTCAGCCAGTAGGCTGTACGCGGGTAATAATTTGATGAACCTCTCCCATAGAAGGAGAAAGGCCGAGCTCTGTATGTTTTATAAGGTGTACAACAATGAGAGGCATTGGTTGCATTCGTCTGTCCCTGCATTCAAGGTGTTTAGGAGAGAAACACATGCTGCTGTCGGTGCGCACACTTTCACGTTGGAGGAGGTTAGATGTCGAACCAATCAGTTCGGTCGGCGCTTCGTGTCTTGGTGTGTTGGGGTTTGGAATTCTTTGCCGGTATCGGCTTGCGGTTGTGTTTGCCTGCAGGCTTTAAGACAGCTGTTAATGGCTTTTAGTCGGGTTTCCACTAGCAGCATTTCGGGCTTCCCGGTGTTGTAATGTGCTTCATTTGGGTCGTGCTACCTGTCCGTGGTGGCCCGTGCGTGAAGTTTTAATAATAATAATATGGAGCTCTAATGTAGTTGATGTAACAGAGAGTATAGTAGCAACAGTCTCTCGTAATAAGTACCTATCTCTCGTAATACTATGCCTATCTCTCGTAATACTGTACGTATCTTTCGTAATACTGTACATATCTCTCGTAATACTGTACCTATCTCTCGTAATACTGTACCTATCTCTCGTAATACTGTACCTATCTCTCGTAATACTGTACCTATCTCTCGTAATACTGTACCTATCTCTCGTAATACTGTACCTANAATACTGTACCTATCTCTCGTAATACAGTACCTATCTCTCGTAATACTGTACCTATCTCTCGTAATACTGTACCTATCTCTCGTAATACTGTACCTATCTCTCGTAATACTGTACCTATCTCTCGTAATACTGTACCTATCTCGCGTAATACCATAACACTGCAAGACCAGCCCCTCATCAGCCTCGTGTGTTCCGACGATGGATTTCATTCCCACGTTTTTGCACGACCCAAACAAGCGCTCAGCAAAACACAAACTTTTGAACTTTTTCTCTCTTTGCCAAGCTATGAGGTAGCGACGCGCTGTTGCTAACTTTCAAGTGCCCCATATTTTTTGCACCTATCGCAGGAAATGGAAAATGCAAACTTCTGCTATAAAGTATTTCATGAATCAAACTTGGGTCAACGGAACATTTAAGAGCAGAAGTTGGATTCTGTTCCATTGCATCTTAAAACAGTTTTTGCTAGTTTGCTTGTTTGCTGTTGAGCTGTTCTTGCAATCAGAAATTACTTCAGATGAACAGCTCTTGTGCAAGAAGTGCAATTTAAATTGTCATGCCACAAAACAAGTAACTTCAGGTTTAGAGGTAAAGGTTGTCATGAATATTTAGCACTTGTTAAAAGAAATATTTATGCTGAGGTTCATTTTAAGCTGCAGCGAATACCATATATAAACCTACTCTATATTTTCATTTGGCTAAGGGTTTCAGTAGCTCATTTGCACCTATTATTACTGCGATCATAAGAAAACGGGTGTTTTTTATACCTTATTCATAAGACAGTATGCACAGTGAGAACTATTCCTTGACTACTCACAGTGTCCCATAAATTTGATCAATATTTTATAGTATCAAATATGGTGCTTTTTGTAGATTCCAAAATTTTAACGGTATATTCAGTATACATAGGCAATTCAGACGTTTTCAAAAGTTGGTATGCCTTCATTATTAACCCAAATTCGGCGATTGTAAGCTTTTTCCCCATGATCATAATATCGCATAGCCCATTTAGGCCCATAAAATGCATCGTTGCCACACGTTTGTGTTGAGGCAACGCAATGAGCGACTTGTGTTGAGCTCAGATGACTAACAAAAACATTTCCATAGTTACCACGTTAGTTGAAGCTTAGCTACTCAAGACGTGGCGCTTCAGCAGAGGATCAAGAAGGAAATAAGACGGAATCCCTCACACGACACTGAGCCAGAAAGAGGCAGCCCTGAAAACAGGAGAAAGAGGAGAGCAAATATTGTCGGTAATAGGAATAGTTAAGAAAAGAAGCAAATAAGGCAAGGGAAGCAAGAGAAACCTTCTTTAATATGAAAAGAGATAGGTACTGTATTACGAGAGATAGTTAGTGTATTACGAGAGATAGGTACTGTATTACGGAAGATAGCTACGGTATTACGAGAGATAGGTACTGTATTACGAGAGATAGGTACTGTATTACGAGAGATAGGTACTGTATCACGAAAGATAGCTACGGCATTAC
>LQNS02278091.1:67853804-67892994 GCA_001587735.2 Parhyale hawaiensis | reverse complement strand
ACGAGAGATAGGTACTGTATTACGAGAGATAGGTACTGTATTACGAGAGATAGGTACTGTATTACGAGAGATAGGTACTGTATTACGAGAGATAGGTACTGTATTACGAGAGATAGGTACGGTATTACGAGAGATAGCTACGGTATTACGAGAGATAGCTACGGTATTACGAGAGATAGCTACGGTATTACGAGAGATAGGTACTGTATTACGAGAGATAGCTACGGTATTACGAGAGATAGGTGCGGGTGCGCCAGGCGATTGGTTGATTATTATTTCGTTTATGGACTTCATTGCGCTAAGAGTAACACCAATTCACTGAGAGCAAGACTGCCAACTCCTCAATCATGCCGCGTGAAACCCTCTTACGGCAGCACTGACGTTCTCCTAGCCACGTCCATCTGGTGCAGTGGCAGCAACATGCAGGTGCCCGTCAATACTGGTGAACTCATATCAGTTATCCTCCTACCAGACGTGCTTAAGCTGATTATTTTTTACCATGCATTATTGAAATTTATATAGGCTTTCATCGTAGTTTTCTCGTTTATCAGACGTGTGACCATTAATTTGTGTAGCCTTTTTTGAATTTTAACGTCATTTTCTCCAATTATTTTACACTATTTGCAAATTTTGACATGTGCGCATTAAGCATCGAAAGATTTAATTTCCTAACAATTTTCATGAATTTCAGCTGAAAATTTAATTTTTTAAAGCGAAAATTGTTTTTTCGGAATAAAAATTAAAAACTGTGCAACTTAAAAGAAGTTGAACTTTAAAAAAAAAAATTATACACAGGATACGGCTATGATGACTTTACTTGTGGTTGAAATAGATGCATTGAATTTTTCAACACCGTGTATATTTAAAAAAAAAACATATACTGATCATGCACGTCTCATTCATCTGACAATTATGCTGTTATTCGTCAGGGTGTCATAGTATGGGGGAACTCAAAATAAAATTACCCCACCCCCAAGAAGTTCCCTACTTCAACCATTTTGCCACGTTCAAACTGACAGAACTCTTGTCAATGTGTATTGAACATTATCGTTGTCATTTATTTATGCTTGAATCAAACTCGTTGATATTCAATACACTTGAAGGTACGGTTCACGACCTGGTGAGAATGCTAAAGTTATTTTGGATTGCTTCAACTTTGTGTGCAGTTAGAGTCAAATGAAGCACTACGGAGCACTTTGGAACCTTCATAGCGTTTAGAGCATTAAGGAGCATTAAGAGCGCTTGTAGCACTTTACGTATAAATGCTCCAATGTCCTAAGTCTAGTACTGAGATTCTGCAGTGAAGCTAGCGTTACGCCTAATTTGCATATGTGTATATCTCAAATTGTTTTATTGCTAATAAATCCACTGCAACCTGAAAACATATGCCTCGCTCCAAAATTTTAGTGAAGAATATTTTTACTCCATACCTTTCTCTCCTCCGTAGACGATTTGTAAGATATTCGTATGACACTGCATCAATAACCACAAAAACCGGTGTACTTTACAAACTATGGTTCAAATAACACTATTCTTATGAAAATCTGACATTTTATATAACTCCTATCGGGTCAAGCTATTCCAGTCTGTTTCAGCTATTCCAGTCTGTTTCAGCTATTTCGGTCTGTTTCAACTATTTCGGTCTGTTTCAGCTATTCCAGTCTGTTTCAGCTATTCCAGTCTGTTTCAGCTATTCCAGTCTGATTCAGCTATTCCAGTCTGATTCAGCTATTCCAGTCTGATTACGCTATTCCAGTCTGATTACGCTATTCCAGTCTGATTCAGCTACTCCAGTCTGACTCAGCTTTTCAGAGTGCAATAATTAATGACANATTTCGGTCTGTTTCAACTATTTCGGTCTGTTTCAGCTATTCCAGTCTGTTTCAGCTATTCCAGTCTGTTTCAGCTATTCCAGTCTGTTTCAGCTATTCCAGTCTAATTCAGCTATTCCAGTCTAATTCAGCTATTCCAGTCTGATTCAGCTATTCCAGTCTGATTCAGCTATTCCAGTCTGATTCAGCTATTCCAGTCTGATTCAGCTATTCCAGTCTGATTCAGCTAGTCCAGTCTGATTACGCTAGTCCAGACTGATTCAGCTATTCCAGTCTGATTCAGCTATTCCAGTCTGATTACGCTAGTCCAGACTGATTCAGCTATTCCAGTCTGAATCAGCTATTCCAGTCTGATTCAGTTATTCCAGTCTGATTCAGCTATTCCAGTCTGATTCAGCTAGTCCAGTCTGATTCAGCTATTCCAGTCTGATTTCGCTAGTCCAGACTGATTCAGCTATTCCAGTCTGAATCAGCTATTCCAGTCTGAATCAGTTATTCCAGTCTGATTCAGTTATTCCAGTCTGATTCAGCTATTCCAGTCTGATTCAGCTATTCCAGTCTGATTACGCTAGTCCAGACTGATTCAGCTACTCCAGTCTGATTCAGCTACTCCAGTCTGATTCAGCTACTCCAGTCTGATTCAGCTACTCCAGTCTGACTCAGCTTTTCAGAGTGCATTAATTAATGACACTGATGTGTTCTTAACCTCTAGTCGTTGTCTGTCCTACTCTAGGAGATAGGATATTATTGTATCTAAGTTAAGATTCATGGAATTTGAAACTGTGGCACACTCTCCTCGTTGGAGCCCTGGGGCACGATAAAGTCCATATGGGACGTCGGCATAACTTTGTAATGAAGCTCTCAGATGGAATTTCAAAGTCAAAATGCGAGAGTTGAGACTGTTGCCTGAAACGCTTATCTGATGTGAGCAACGAAGGGAAGTCTTAGGCTAGGAACAGGCAGTGCGTGCCTTCAGTGTAGTGAATGTGATAGACGGATGTGCTCCCATCTATGACCAAAGCAGAGCCACGCATGACGTAACAACTCATCAAAGGAGTCGACATTTTTGTGAAGAGATTAAATCGCGGTTCGCTACGCAAGCTGTGGTGTCACGCATGGCTTTGTTTTGATCACGGGGAAGTACAAGCAGCTCCTTCTGTGCATTTTAGTGCCACCAGCCATCTACAGAAAGAGTACTTCAGCTTTATGATTATTCGAGAGGAAATAATACTAATTAGATCGGTAAATGCAAGAGTGCAATAAGCAGTATAATAATCACACATATTTCATAGATAGAATTGTAACGGATTTTGCCACGGTTGTCAAATTTGCCTTTTGAATGGCGCTGTGTTACTTACTTCTCAAGGGCAAAAGATGAGCCACAAGGATAGGTTAGTTAGGTCCGCCCATCCTATATTATAGGTAGCAGGGCCCCAGCTTGATGTTATTGGTGTGTCGGGACGTGTGTCTTTCGTGCCTACTTTGCTTCCTTCCATCTTCATACTGGTGATTCTTCGTCCTGTTCTTCCTCTTCTTTCCCGGCTTGCTGTCTCCATGCACGTTGACTCGTGCGTGGGTACCGCGCTTGTCTCGACATGGTTTATGTCCCTTCTTTCTTCTTCTCGTTCGATCACACTGTACTCTATGGGTAGAAAGACTTAAACTAGAAGAAAACTACTATTACATTTCACTGTTTTAACCTCTTGGCGCCTAGACCCAACGCATCTGCTGGTGTTTTGGGGTCTGTTTCTACAGGCAACCAAGTCTGAAATTTAATTAGTCCTATTGAACTTGTGCTTGTTTTCTGGGTATGGTTAGGTTGGGTTAGTTAGGTTATATTATCTTGTAAGATATAATAAAAGAATATAGTTTTTTACGTTCACATCAACTTCAATCTCAGATATATTGTATCATTACACTATCGGAACTTATCTATTATATACAAACTTAATCGTTATGACTTGGTGCAAATTATTATTTGCAGCGTCTCAGGGGGACTTGGGAAGTTATCTCAGTCTTAACTAGGCCTTTGGGACTTATTCCCTTCATGGCCATTTTGCATCATCTCACTCTTGCTGATGATACATTATTCTGTTCTTCCTCCTCTTTCCCAACTTGCTTATCTCCTGCGCATTGACTTGTGCATGAGTTCTAGGTTTTTTCGACGCTCTTTTTGCCCCTTCCCCCCCCCCCTCTTCTGCTTTTGATCACAGTGTACTCTATGTGGAGGGAACTATAAAGTAATGATTAAATAACATATTCTATAGCAATGGTCGAACATTTGCACCTTTCTCAATTTATCCGTATCACACGAATTTCTTATAATAGGAATATATCATTACTTTTTATATCAATAATTGAGACCCCTTCAGCCGAGAGGCAGCTAGTGCCAGGCTAGAGCTGGCAGGCTTGCTTGAAAATACGGACGCTCGTCACTTGTGGGACTTATTTTTAGAGGTAAATTTCTTTACCGTGCCGCCACGGTCGCAGCATGCTTCCGTTCGCAGCTCTAACTCCTTGTATTGCTCACAGATTTGAGGCCGACCCAGCCACGCGAGCTCTTCGCAGATCTAGGTGAGCAGACACGGTAGTTGTGTTCATGCACTGCGCCGTGGTGGAACTTGTCTTCCTCACAGATGAGGGGGGTGGGGGTCTCTGGTCATTTGTTGCTTCCGTCAAATTAGCTCCATAGTTCTTGGTGACCCGAGGTCGACTGCAGCTACACTTACTCACCTGGGGCCAGTGTGCCTATACCCGCAGCAAAAACCAGTGCATGTGGGTTTCCCAGGTGAGGGTGTGGTCTAAGTTGACTTTACCTTGACTCTACTTGATTTCCATGAGACAATGCACTTTTCGTGAGACTACTAAGGCCGAATATTATCGTACCTCTAGGATTGATTTGATAAACAAGGATATGGTTCCTATTCCAGCACCTTTCAAGACAATATTTGCATCAAATCTCTGTAAATTAATATGTGTATCAAATCGCTAAAAATAACTTTAGCGAGTTCTTAGATAATATTCGGATTAAACTGACCTATATAAAAAACTGAGCATACATTTCTTTTCAAAGTGGTTGTTGCAATAGTAAAAGACATCTAAAGGAGAATGTAAAGCTGTGACCAGATGCAGCTATCAAACTAGAAAAATCCAGCCTTTTAAAAATAATTCACTTCCCTAAGATACCTCGTGCTAGCGATTATCTCGTAGGGTAATGTCTCAATTGCCGAATGCCCATCTATTACCGAATATAGGTAGGAATCTTATTGCGTTCGGTAATCGAAACGCATTCGGTAATTGAGACATTACCCTACCGTAAAATGCTTTAAATTCAGTTGGATAATATGCATTAACACATCGAATGTATGCATACAGAAATTTCATTTTAGGAATTATATGATTGAACTCAATTCAGTCTTTGCATGAAAAGTGAAAATGTTAACAGATACGCGAAGATAGGAAACTTTCTGGTCGAAGCAAAGCAGTTTCCACTGCAGCGGAGGAGAGATAAGGGACCGCGGGGGTAGCAGTGAAAAATCTTCACTATACGCAACAAAGCGCTTCAGCCCTCGACCTTCTCAAACAGACCGAGGGGCGGGCTGACCGACCTATCGAAAATAAATCCCAAAACCAAACGTTGGCATACCGATATCGTACGGACCAGACTGGGGCAGGTCACGCTAACGCTCTCTTTACATTTCCAGTCCAACCATTGAGACGCTGTAAAGAATATCAGCAAATACCCCGAGGTTATTTTGCTAGCTACAACTTTGTCACTAGCGAAAAGTAAGTTTGGTTAATTGTTTTGCTGAACATTGTAAAACAAAGTAAATACGTTTTCTTTCTTTGCTCTGTTTAATGTTTCACCAATGCAGTTATTTTTAGAGAATAATATGAGCAAGGAGCTATAAGAAAGCCTTTACCTTTGCCAAAACTCCCCGTCACCTTCCAAATACACAATTTCTATGAGTCTTTTCCTAATTGCTCGAACAGGCATACTGCTCACTATCTTACCAGTAGTCATGAATCTTTGTACAACATTTGTTGATTGCCTGGAATCATATACACATTTTTTGTTGACTATGCTGATTCCTGGGAATTCTTACACAATCTTGCTCGATTGCCAGGAATCACTCTTGCAATGTTTTATTTACCACAGGGTGCATATTCTTCGTAAGGTTCCCCATCAGCCAAGAAACAGCCGCACCTTGGCATCGCACTTCCAAGCGCAACAACATGGTTAGCAGCACTAAATAATTCCAGCGTTTACGTTGCTCTGGAACCCTTCTGCCGACACTCGGCTGGTTTAATGCGCGTGTGACCGACGGCTGCTTACGGACCGCGCGAGGGCAACAGGTATTCCTTACTTATTCCACCCCCAGGAGGCGCGGGCTTATATTAGCAGGAGTTAGGCCTCTGGGAAGGTCTCTCCTTCTGCATGAACTCACTTTGCTTCTTTACAGTACATTCAAGGTGATGGTGCTGCTGCTTTGATAATACTTTCTTTTTACGTGTTGGAATATTGTTGTTACCTTGGGTCATCGCTTCCTTAAGTGCCGCTGGACAACATGTCTTAGCATTATATTTTATTATTCGAGCCTAGCTTGCATTAGTATGCTCGTAAAGCACAGCAAAAGTTATGATTAAAAGAGAACAGTTCCTGATAAAAATTATGAGGGCTGCCTATTTTTTTCTTCTTCCGATGTAGTGAGTCAAGACGTAGTCAGCCTGTAGAAAGAAGAGCAAACTGAGGTAGTATTGGAAAGAATAAGTGAGATGGCGTTCATCATATTTGGCGATCACATTATTAACTGCTCACCATCCTAACCTGAGACTATTTCTCACCTATTTTCGAAATTTTGACTCTCCACGAGATACTTTTTCTTGTCGCGCGCCTGAAGCGGAAACTGATGCCAGTTCTCGCATATTAAGATGCACCATCCATTTGCCCTGCAGTTTTCACGCTAAACATTATCCTTACGCTTTGAAACGTGCCGGCGGTAGCTGGACGCCGGTGTGCTGAACGCTCATACGCTGGTACTGGACGCCGGTGCCTGGCTTGCTGAGACAGCATTTCTGGCGTTCACATGCTGTGCGGGGGTACTGACCCCAACAAATAATGAGGCCTGTGGGAAGAGGGTTGCCATCTGTATCTGATGTCATATAGCTCTGACAGTATGTTGTCTACTGCTGTCGTGCACTCTTCTGAGGCCAGTGGGCATCTATCTACAGTATGTGAATTTCCCAGTTTGGGGGAAACGTCATGGTAACTTTATCTCTGGCTTTAACTAATGATTACGCTGATTATGCTGACATGATATCAAAAAAGTTCATAAATGGTTCAGGTGCGAGAGCCATTGTTCAGAACAATGCATTAACTGCACAAGAATGCTATTATTGGGCTATCCAAGCTATCCAACACAGCTTTAGCCCTTTAGCGTTTCAAATGAACATCAGCTATCGTACAGAAATAGCATTTTTGGAAACTTGACTAACTGGTCGGTCTTCATTAGCTCTATGGCATTCAAGTTAAGCTAACGAGACCTACCACACCACTGCATTCAGGCGCGGCCCAGGGACGAGCAGGTACGGATATAGGGAAGCACGATCTCGCTCTCCACCTTGTAACACGTAGATACGAGTCTGCTATTCGTCTTACAATACCTAGGTACGAGTCTGCTACCCATCTTCCTGCGCGTAAATGCAAAACTACTCACCCGCGTATTGCGCGTAGGCTCCAGTCCGTTCGATTCCAAGAAAACGAGACGACACAAACATACGAACGACCCCGGGTCTGATAACGCTGCCTCCCGAGGTCACTTGCTTCCCTTTAGAAGGCCAGCAGAGGTCGAGCTGCTTCTTAAGAGCTGAAAATTGGAGTCTTTTGTGAGCTGTCGCTGACATTCGGACAGGCATTCCAGCGCTCCTTTACCTCTCTTGTGGCAATGATTATCTGTTCAAATGCGTCCTTTGCCTTCTGGAGTATTGTGTGCCCACTGGAGCTGGACCCCGGCGGAATGAATTTGTCTTCCGAGAGGAGCAGAGCAGGCCTAGCAACAACCACTTTGAATTATACATACACGGTTGTATATAAAGACAGCCTGCGGGAGAGAGAGAGAGAGGATAGAAAAATATATTTGATGCCCCAGAAAGCTCCTGCGGTTTTCCACGAAACAATTCGCTAAAAAATCAAATAAAGCAAAGTGTACGAACTTTCTTAACTTTCATAACGTAACGTTTCCGAGCTCCTCAGTACTGCAGTAATTGGTTGTGCTTGCACGATCAATTCTTTGGCTGAGTTTATTCTCTTCTTCGTCATTTCTTCCTCAGGGGTCTGAATGATTGTGACATATTAGCAATAGCTCATGGAAAATCAAAGCTGGAGTCCCGGGCTCTCCGGAAATGAGTCTGTTGGTCCGTCTACTAGTAGCTAGCTGATCATTTCTTCCCTTCACTCCTTTTAATGTTTGGAGTGACTGACCTCGTCGCCGCACAATAGGTGCATTTCTGGTATTCTTTTTAAATAAAATCAGTTTTTCGTTTCTACCTGATTATTTCTTTTGATCGAGTTTAGCTTGTTTGCCTCTAGCGCGCCGATCCTCTTATTTGCTGCCCTGATTTTGGCTTTGCGCAAACAATTGATGTAAGTTAGACGGACCAACGGTTGGTGTCACGCGCATCATAAAGTTCGAAAAATTACAGGGAAATATTCTTCTCATTGACCAAAAATTATTTATTGTCCTTTACTAACCTAAGATCTTATGAAGCCATTGGTCCAATGGCATTATTAACTTCTACAAAAATTTTTAAATCATCACTATATGTACTCAGGACTGACTGCAACACGATGAGTGCATGGCTCGCCGAGTCTGACCCCCAGTGGTTCGCTGGATCGATGGCTCACACTTTCTTCTTCTTCTTTCCAGAACTTTGTGATCCAAGCGGCGCCTTCGAGATGGCAGCGAATTTTTTGGTTCCGCTTCTCATACCTCTGGGGGAGCAGTTGGCCAACCGTGAGTAGCTCTGCGAATGTCTTGTACCGCGACACTGGTGTAGGGACTAACCTTTTTGATAAATATTTGTAGAAAATAATGAAAATTTAATCCTATCCCTGGTGATACTACTTCCAGATACCCCCATAATTAAATTGACTGTATTCAAATGACGATAGCTTCAAAAATCGTCATTGGATAACGATATCACGAAATTTGATTAAATACCTAAGTAGCCAATCATCAATAATGGTATACCCAAATTCCATTGCCAATTATCCTTTTCCACTTAATGATCTCGTTTTAGTAGATTTTCTGCTACTAATGGTATTTCCAGATTTCAAAATCAACATCTAATTACTAACATTCGTTCATTTATTACTTTGAAGACGCTGAAGGAACTAGGATAACTGGTCCAAAAGTTTTTATATTTCAAATTTATTTTGAGAAATCAACAAGCATGCAATCGGTATTATTGTCAACACAATGCCTCATATTTCACCGCTAGTCATTAAACTGAAACACCGGAAGGATGCAAATTTTGGCATCCACAGAGTTACGACGTGCAAAATAAACGTCAAAATTTCAATGCAGCTTTAGAAAAACTGTAAGGATGGGATTCTCATGTTTCTACATTATGCAACTCTGTAAGTAACTCTAAAGCTGCTACAAGTGTAATCCCGGTGAACTAAGCCCGTTATTGCAGTCATACGATCCCGATGGAGGAGTGACATAATTACGAAGCCTAATTATGCAAAAATGACGTTTTTTTGTAGCGGAAACTCGGCCTTTGGCAAGGTTTATAAAACTACTAGACTGCTCGTGACCCATTCGATACCTAAAATTATATCCTATCGTATAACATATCATATCCAAAAACCTATCCTCTCCTAAAACTTATACACTCATAAACCTAGCCTCACCTAAAACCCATCCTCTCTTAAAATTCATTTTCTCCTAAACCTATTCTTTCCTAAGAACCATTCCAAGCTCTATAACAAGGCGTGGCCACCAACTTGTGCGTCATTCATCACGGATATCCTCGTCTCCCTTGCACAGCCTTTCTCTGACTCTCTCATTGCGCCTTCTCTTGTCTCTCCAATGTACAGTTCTCCATCGACTGTCAGCTAGAGTCATGAAGAAGTCGAATAATAGGCTACGGAGCCAGGTCTCTTTGCATCAAGTGCTTAAATACAACTTGAAGTCATCCGTATAGAGACAGAGCCAATCGCATATTTCTCAACTCTCGTATTGACTGAGCTTCATAAAACCAACATTTTGCACGAAAATTTCCGTCCCACCTGGAAATTCTCATCCAGGATATTGGGAAAAATCGGAAGTCGTGCCCTTTCTTGTCTTCTTTTCTCCTTTCCCTTTCGTCTGGCTTAGTTCTTCAGAAGAAGGTTCTTTGTTATTGGATTGAAACGATTCTTCAAGGAGCGCCCGACGGATCTGCCGCATCACTGCTTACGATTGTTTAATATAACCTATGTTCCGTTTTAACTGTCGTCTTGCTGTTATTTTTTGCTACAATAACTTGGTTTTTGTCGGGGCTTTGTAACGTACATGCGTTATTATTATCGCGTCTTGAATGTTTTTAATTTGATTTTCTCCCAGCATTTCCCACCGAAAATAAAACGAGAAATTCGTCAACAGCGCTAAAATTCTTTTAGTTTACTTCCAGTCAACACACAGGCAATGCACTAGCGCAAAAACTCTCGCGAAAACCTTCAACTCGCGGCGTAGCACCACCATACTCAACTAAAGTAAGAGAGGCACTGATTTCCGAGTAGATATTGCTAGCTGAGTGCTGTCACACCGGTGGAGATCTACACTGTTGCCTCTACAGCCTGGTTACCAGTTCTGTGCAGCGGCCAATGTATCAAAGAGTGCGGCAAATACAGCAGTTAGTGGTCCGTAAAATACTCGGTGTCTTATGTGAGCCAGTTAGGTACCAAACTGGAATGAACCTAACGCAACAAAACACGGTAAGAAGAGTCGTATTTACAAAAAAAGGGCAACACAAGCTTGCAGAACTGCGATGCTTCACCGAACCAGCAACACATGTAAAATTTAGAGCAATTTCATAACGAAAGAAAATATAACGAAACTGCAGCCCACCGAGAGCTTCCGCCAAGCAAGGTAATGGTAATGAAATATCCAAATTGGTTCCATGATTTTATCAACACTGAAATTAATAATTTGTACCTTTTATGAGTAACAACAGCTTCTGTAGTTTTATTAACGATCCGTTCATAACTTAACGAGTTATGCAACTAACAAAATTATAGCAAACCTAAGTCAAACACACAAACAGACTAACCGATCACCACCAAAATTCAATCATTTTTGTCATTCGATATTACAAAGAATTCTAGTAATTTTCATCAAGATCCGTTCATAACTTTTTGAGTTATCTTGCTAACAAATATAAAATCAAACCCAGAGAGAGACAAACAAACGAATAAACGAATCGTCACAAAAAATTGGTCATTCACTGTTCGTGATATACCTAACAACTTATGCAAATTTTATAGAAACTCGTTCATAAATTTTTGAGTTATTACACAAAGAAAAAAGTGGTAGACAACCAAACTACCACACATATCTAACAATCCCTGTAAATTTCGTAAACATCCGTCTATAACTTTTTGAGTTATCTGGACGACATACAGCCAGACTGAACTACAGCCAGAAAAGCACAGACAGACAAACCCGAAGAAAACATAACTTCCTTGGCGGACGTAATGATGGCACACCGGTGAAGAATTGTATAATTTTGTAAGTTCTCTTAGCTGCAAAGATTCTTAACGCTCTCTCTACAAGACGTGCAGATAAAGAAAATACGTTAGTAGAACTTATTATGATTGCATTGTAATGAAAGGTATTGAGCAATTGAAAAACGCCTAGATATTATTTTTCCTGTTTCGTCCATGAACTGAATTCTACCTGAGATAGTGCAATATAACGGCACTATAAAATTCTCATCTTGAGCTGTGTTCTGCAGAGCAGAAAGCCTCAGTGGGTTCCCAATATTAGGTTATCACTAGGTAGTGAGACATATTTCTTAGGAATTTTCTTTACCAATCAATTATAAACTCATCAATATATAATAAGTGCATGTGCTTACTGATCTCAACTTCATTCTAGACAATTTAACCATTCAAAATTTTTGTCTAGAGCGCTATGACCATGTTGACAACTGAACAATGTCGAGTGAATTTCTTGTACTCACTGATACGATCGAGGCCACTCTGCCCAAGATGTTCGATGAAGCATCAGGCAGGCCATAATTCTACTGTCATCAGAACTCTTCAGAGACGCTCAGAAACTATCGTAGAGGTACTGAGAGCTTTAGACATGGGCCAAGACCAATATAAAGCATTTTTCAAGGTAAATTGAATGCCGTGATTAAACGAATTTGAGAACAACGATAGGAAAAATCTTACGAGAGCTCTAGACATCTCGCACAACTCCTTGACACCTGAGAAAATTGGAAAAATAAAGATGGATAAGTTTATTTCGCATCACCTTGCTGAGGTTCAAAGAAACAAGCGCCTAACGGTGTGCTGTATGTTCTTTTCTCGAGCGGAAAAGGAACCATTTTTGCATCGGTTCAATGTCATGAGAAATGGACGCTTTTTGATAACGGGCAGAAAACAATGCAATGGTTAGCTGCAGGAGTCACAGATGTACCACCCAAATCCGTCATTGTTGCCTAAAAGTTCTTGGTCACCGCATGGTTATCTGCAGCGAGGATTATTCATAACGCATTTCTGCAGCAAGGAAAACCTGTAACAGCGACATTCTTGTGTTACGAAGTCAATTGTAAGCATAAGAAAAACCTAGTTAACAGAGATGGCCCAGTTTTGGTTCACAGTAATGCACGGCCTCTCACTTCCCTACATATACAGTCCACATGTTGTAAAGTTTGGACAAAGAAACTTTGCAGCATCCTCCATTTTCTTTTTATACCTCCCGCTACTTTTTTTTCTTATATAACCATTTCTAAATTTATATGTGAAGAAGCATTTAGACAATTTATCCATAGATATAGAATGTATTAAATTCATAGACGACGCAACATACAGTATGCCTTAATAGATGTTGCCGAAGGTTACAAATAGGGCTCATGTTAGGAACAAATATCTAGTTAACAATTAAAACAATTTTATTTTCTCCTTCTCAAATGCGACATTTATTTTATTTTTTTACCCCCGCCAAGGAGGTTATGTTTATGTCGTGTTTGTCTGCCTGCGTCTGTTTGTCTGTCAGCAAGATAACTCAGAATATTATGAACGGATCTTTACGAAATTTACAAGGATTGATAGGCATGTTGACTGCAGCATATAATTTACTTTTGGTGAAAATCCGCTCAACTGTTTGTTTGTTTGTCTGCCTAATATTTTAGTGCTGTAACTCTAAAAGTAATGGACGGATTTTCATGAAATTTACGTCAGTTGTTAGGTTTATTACGAAGAGTGGATCACCATTTTTTTTTTTTGTGAAAATCTGCTTGTTCGTTCGTTTATTTGTCGCTGTGGTTGATTTTCTGTTTGTCAACACAATAACTCAAAAAGGGCTGAATGGATCTTTATGAAACTTACAGGACTTGTTAGTAATGTTGAAAGACATAGATGATTAAGTTTTGGTGTAGATCGGTTGGTTGGTTTGTGTGTTTAACTTACGGTATGTTTGTCATATTATTCGTTAGCAGCATAACTCAAAAAGTTTTGAAAGAATCTTCAAGAAAATTGCAGAAGTTGTTAATTATCAAAAGGCACAAATGATTCATTTTGGTGTTGATGCAAAAAAAATTATGGTTTCAGATCCAGTTTAAATTTTTTGTTACCGTTGCCTTGCTTGGCGGAGGTATACGCTCTCGGAGTGCTCTAGTTATTTTATGTATTTCATATGTGACAACCTACTTTGTAACAAATTTAGACATCGTAACAGGCAAAGTAGGCCTCTGTTGAGCATCTTACCTTAGCAGTGCAGCCGCCCCGGCAAAAGGGAACACGGCGCTTCCGGCTACCTTTATATGTTACCAAATATCCAGACGTGACCGAAAAGACTCATAACATTTAGTCCATACTGCGTTCATGAATTGCGAAACTGTGAGTAGCCCATTGACGCTTTCTGTGAATCAGTTAAGGACAGAAACTTTTAATGAACTTCCCAGAGCTTTCAGCAATCGAAATTAATGACTAACCATTGCTTACTTCTCATTAAAAGTAAACAATGATGAATGGAATTGGTTGTATTCCTCTATTCGTGGCCTCAAGGTCTTTAGGAGGAATACACGTGCCGCGGCTAGCCCACTCCATTACACTGCAGCCTTTTCGGTGCGTCACTCGTCAGTTCAGTCGAGGTTTTCTGTCTTAGATTGTGTAGGTCTGGAATTCATTGCCGGGATTCGCGTCCAGCCCTATGGATCTCTAGGCGTTCAAGTCAGCTGTTAATATTTCCTTCTTAGCAACGTTTTCGGCTTTCCTGGTATGCTTACCTTCATTTGGATCTTATTACTTACCGTGAAGGCCCGGACGTGCAATTTCAATACAATCTAACGCACTCTGAGAGCACATACCTTCGCAGAGAAAGGCAATATTAGCGAAAAACTCAAGTTGATCATGAAACAAGGATTTCATTTTTTTCTTCGTTTTCTTATCACCAACATTTGATCTTGGTATTGATAACAATTCCTATAATTTTCTTGAAACTCAGTCTGTAAGTTTTTCAATGATGTCGTGACCAACACCAGACAAACTTAGTCAAATACGCAAACGGATGAACCGATCATTACCAACATGAATTTTGGTCAGTTGTGTTTAACATCTTAAACAATTCTAAAAAATTTATGAAGAACCGTCCATAATTTTTTGAGATGTATTTTATTCTACCAAGCACAAAACTATAGAGACAAATAAATGGTCTGACAAATTAACACGAAAAATTAGTCGGTTGCTGTTCGTAACAGTCTCAAAAATTCCTGAAAATTTCATGAAGATCTGTTCATAACTGTTTGAGTTATGCTTCCAAAAAATAACCGGCATACAAATAAATGGTAGGACGGATCGTCAACAAAAGTTAATTATCTGCTGCTCCTGCATGCCTAACATTCCCTATAAATTTCGTAAAGATCCGCCAATAACTTTGTGAGTTATCTTGGTGACTGACAGAATAACTCGACAAAATCATGACCTCTATGGCGGAGGTGGTAATAATAAGAGCGCATCGAGAGGTCTGAAGCTTCGGTGTGTACAATAGAAGCCCACTGTGACACATCACTTCTGGTACAACTGTTGGTACGCGTGGACAAGCGCTTCAACTGTAGTCCACTTTGGCTCCGTCACTGTACCGAATTGTGGCGATCTTGCTCAGAAGTCCATTAAGAGGCTCTGATCTTGACCCGTATAGCATCAGCTGCGAAAATCCGATCGGTTTACGGAATCATCGACCCTGACGGAAATCGCAGAAAATGTCGTCTTCTTTGTTCCGCTCGGCCGGCACTTGTGTTCCGGCAATATGCTCGCCATTGAACTGCACTCGAGCGGAATTTCTGCACGGCATCAATGCAATGCTGTTACTTCTCTCTCACTCTCTCCGTAGCAAGACACAGTTCTACAAACCTCCTTCGATACCACCGGTCGCTTAACTCGAAGTAGCACTAGTGATTGACTGTTGCTTCTAACACTGTGCTGTTTATCACTAGTACTCGTACATCACTGATATATCCTTTTAATTATGAAAAATTGTTATAACTAATTCTTAAATATACCATTAGATCTGATATTGCAAAGTGGGCAAGCAAAGGGCCCACTCCCAGAGAGGAGATGAAGGCTAGCTTGGGATCCCACCCGAACCACCACATCACACGCCGGGGTGGCAGAGTCTAAAGAATTCCAATCAAGCAAGAGAACAGGCAGTGCAAGGGTCAAATAGATCCTCTTGAAACGCTCAAGCTGGCCCGACCTTCAATTATTTGAAATCATTTATTCGGAATAATCGGTGTTTTTCAAAGCGACCGCGCAAAGATCTTTAGTGATGATAGGAAAAGGTTTTTGAAGAAACCAGACGTGTTGACGAGGCCACTTTCCTGTATTGCGCTAGCCTTGATGGTGATAAGGGCCGAGTGATCTCCTGTGATCTGAAATTATTACATGACGGTGGGCTGCTTTGCTGATGAATTAACAGACTTACACTCTGCGCATCGAGTAAACAGGTCAAAACGTTCGTTCACTTTCAGTTAACACCAAACTTGAAATGCAACTTAAATCTTTTCATCTTCAGGCGCATATCGTTATACACTCGATACATCAGCTCAAGATTAAAGAGCAATCACAATATGAACTAGTTCATGTTGATGTGCTTCACATTCATAATTAAAATCAAACAAGCTTTTTTACCGCGTCACTATCTCAAGGTTTTTTCGGAGTAAGCTATACAAATGAAAAGTTGTCCAAATAAATGTAGGCTTTTGAGAGGCGATATGGAAAAATATTTTGAGCTAATTTTCTTATCCGGACACCATGGAATTAAAACGAATTACTTTTGAGTTATGTAAGAAGTAGGTGCAAGCATCGACTGCTGCAGATTTCAAGTTATTTGTGAGTACGGCGAAACCGTGGCGTGTATGTAGTATATTGGTACGATTTTCTGGGGTATCTCTATGGAGCCAGTAGGTATAACATAATTTATATAATCACTAGTGGACCTGCACGTGAAAAAATTCACTCAAAATCGATATATTTTTTATTAATTTTTATCGTTGAGGAATCTTCTCTTCTCTGACTTGCTTCATTTTCTTCGTCGATCCTTTGTCGTACTTTCAACCTTAGCGCTTTTTTTCTCTAACTTGTCGTTACCTCAGTTTCCCACTCACGCTTAGCAGCAGCTCTCATTCACTTCAAGTCTTTCTTGACTGTATCGCACAGACTATTCATCTCTCTCCTTGCATTCGTAGAACGTCTTCGATCTTGAGACTGTAGTAGTCTCGTACTACTTATATACGTTCCTTATCTTCCTTCTTGATTAGGCGTGCGTCTTCAATAGTGAGATGCAGAAAAATCTTGATTAAAATACTGCAATAAACTTGAATAAAACTCCAACCAGCTTGTATGCATGTCAGCGCTCCGTAGCCAAGATACGGTCTTGCGAAGTTATATATATCCGCTTCCCTGAAATTTTGAAATAATTTGTTATGAAACAAAATTCGCACCTTCAGAGAACGACAGTTTGAGGGAATATATACGTGGTATGGAGCTCAAGGAGCACATGGTATTGGACAGAAATACATGGAATAGTAAATCTGCTTCTGCGACCGCCCTTTGAATGGAAATAATACTGCTGTAGAAGAAGAAGAAGTGAAAGACAGCAAGCTAGAAGAAACATTGGTCTTCTGCCCGTGAAAAATCCCCCCTCCAGAGCGCTTCGTTGACCATCTGCCGCATTTATGCGTCGTGACCTGAGAGAAATAAGTTATAAAATAGGACTCCGGAAGCTACACACATACTGTTCCGTTTTCAAGAAGTGTTTCAAGCAAGAAGTGTCTTCAGATAAAGGGAAAAGGATCAGCCGCCGGCCCGTCTCCATCTTCTGCAACCTGGTCATCGATTTACAAAATCTGCAACTTGGCTTATTTTTCGCCCATCTGTTTCCTTCGAAGCGGACCCGAAATAAATACTCTAGGCGTTTTATTATATAAAGATTATTGTGATGAGTATGAGCTTTCCAGCACGAACTAGTAACAAAAATGTCTGAACCGCCCCTTGTGAAGGAAGAGACATGAAGTGTGTCGAGAGAGAAGAGCAACTTGTGCACGAGGGTGTTTCCACGAACGAAAAATGAGAATGAAACTCAGGATCATTTGCAAGAGCAGGAAAATGTCACGAATCTCGGTGGACATGAAAGCAAGATATCGCGAAGGCCTATTTAATGCTGGCGCAACATATCGTAACACTCGGAGGGCTAGATTAGATTATTAGGCAGAGCATTGCCTGGTTATCGGCGCTCCAATGGAAATTCTTATCTGAAGTGTTAGTGCAGGAAACACGTTGGTAAAGGGAATGCCACCCAACATAGCAGACGAAGAGCGTACCTAACTAATCTAACCCTCTGCTCCATCCCATGCCCCCTGGAGGGAGGGGCGTATAACGACATGGCATTACGGGAGGAGCAGCTACAGAATCAGTCTCTTGAATAGTACAACAGTCATTGCTACTTTCTTGAAAAATTTAAATAAATAAAAACATTGTACAACTTTACGACGGGTATAGATTATTTGGCGCTACATCTACAATATAATAAAGACCGATGTGCATTTATCGGGTTTGTTTATTTATCGGTTGATCCATTTTCTGTCACGCTATAAAAAAACAGGTAGGCAGAAATTAGCCCAGGTTGGAGGCTCTGGTCGTCCTCTCAAGTTCCATTGAAAACTGTAGGTAGAAAATAGGCCGGATTACAGAAGATGGCAAACGTATCTTAATCAGGGACAATTAAAACTCAAACAATGAAGACATAGCAGGCTTAGTCTGATTTTTACGAGTATTAGCTACTCCCTATATACACCGAATCTATGACAAAGTATAGGGCGCCCTTATGTCTGAATGCACTTATTGCATTGTCGAAGTTGAAATCGCAGCACTGAAGATATCTGAAGCTTCCATTGGCACTCTCATGCATCTTGATTCGTAGTTTCTTCCCACAGATGATTTCGTTGCTTAGCTATTCTCCCAAATTTCATTCAATGGTCGATGAAACAGCTTTGGCTAAGCAAAAAACATTGAACCTGTATAGGCTAGCCTACTGTATCCACAATGCCGAATCTGAGCTATTACTTTGAGCGTTGCTGATCGGGCTGCAATAAGCCATGTATTTTTTCCATTTAAAAAGAAAACAGTTTCGATACTGAGCGGCTGTGAAGCCGTAAATGCTCTTCTCAGGGTGCTTAGGTTAGCAGTTGCAATAATACCAAATGTATGATCAATGAAGAAGGTCATCACAAATTCTTCGCTGTCATTTTATGACAGCGCGGGCCCTCTAGTATTTTTTAATAAGCATAACCACGAGACTTTCTACTTACTGTCTACTTTAGCTCATGCGGTTCTGGCCCTGTAAATCCTTAAAAAATGCTACCAAAACCTCAGGCGGAAAAATTTGAGCGTTGATTCGTTTACGTTTTTTAGTTGAAAAATTTTAATTACTGAAGAACGTTATGGACCTAACGGTCTTCACAAAAAAGGCCGCAGGGCCGGTGCTCGTAAATCTTCCAAAAGCAACCAATAGCTCGCCGACGCTAGAACTAAAAACTTCTCTCAGAAGGCCGCGCCCAGCTATGCGGACACGTAATGTCACAATTCGCAATAATGATAGTAGATACGTCCTCGTTATGGGTCCTACTTGTTTCAAGTATTTTTTATTATCATTATTTATTGTTCTAAGTTTTTAGTTGCAAGTATTCTATAAGTTTCCTTAGTCTTGAGCCGGTTTCAGGCATTCATTTCAGTATACACTCTTTATATATCACTCGATCAGTACACACATTCTGCCAAAACTTTTGTCTACGTTTTGATAGGCATAGCTTGTTCATGTTATGTGTTTCTTTGAAAGCAAGACATATTTTACTTTTTGGCGACACATTAAGTTTTTACGGTTAAAGTATGGTATTAATTATAAAGTATTTATTTTATTATTATTATTATTATTATTGAGGGGATTTCACGACCCAAATTGGATCGGTTGAGCGATGTTCAGCGCTACACTCTGGTGCCGGGTCACATCCTGCCACCTAAGTATGACTCAGATTATTATAATTATTATTATTATTAAGCTATACACTTGACTGGAGACGTGAGAACGGAAAAAACTCTATGAGGATTACAACCCCTCACGTATTTGTATGAATAAAATGTTGTCGATGATAAACTGCGAGCATAATTTTCACCTCAAGTACACGTTCGTACTTTTTTAATCATTTAATTACCCAAACGAAATAAGGAAGTATTTCCTTAAGCCCTTTCGTTTCTCTGTCGCATTTCCTAGAACAATTCAACCATAACTTGATACCATTACAGAGGTTGCTGTATTGGGAACATATTTGTATCTACTCTGTGTGTCCAAAGGACACCAGCCGCTAGTTGCCCACATTGTCTGCTCAAATTTCTTTGAGCTTTTCACATGTTTGTTTTTCTTTTTTATTTTTGAAACTGAACTGCAGATAATGCTGGTGTACTCCTGTCGTGTGTGTTGTGCTATGTTGCGGGTTGTGTGTTCCTTCAAGAATCCCAATTTCTATCTTACCCTTGCTGTCTGTGTCTTTATTTCCGCGAACCGATCCATGGCGTACATGAAATACTGCCGGCCTCGACCCAGCTGCCCACACCTATTTCCATGTTAAGTTGTTTGGTGCTCAAGTCCATACAAATCAATTTATTTTCCGTAATTTGGACAAAGTCTCCACTTCTCATCAAAAATCATGCCACATGAGTACAAGTGTTTTATCAAAGCAGAGTGCAGAATTAGAAATAAAATTTTCGCTGTTATTATATGTAATTAGGTAGACTACTTCTAGAGTTGATCGCCAAGAGAAAAATATCTAGCAGTCTAGTTTAAAAACTTTCATATTTAATTTACATGACAGAAAATAGTTTATATACGTTGATATCAAAGGAATTGGTCCAACAATTAGTCAAGAAGTCCATACAATATTCCGCACAAACTGAACGCCTTTGGTGAATCAGGCCTGCATGCTGACAACGTTCTACAGTAATGTCTTGCAAAACAAACAAAAAAAGATGTCTCATATGGATACTTTGCCCAACATATTAGGGGACAACACCCTGAGGCTTTCATTCTTAATACTAACATAAAAGAGAATTAGCACCTGGTCGGTCGAGTTACACTGGTAGTCTGGTACGGTGCATACTTCGTACATGCACGCAACTTACCTCTAAGGATACTTTCTTCACCAACTTTTTCGAAAATAAATAGTTGAACTCCCCATAAAATAATATTTAACTGAGTAATGTGTCTTCTGTAGTTCAGCATAGAAGATTTCCATTGTTGAAGCGAGATCGTGTGAGAAGCATGGATATCCATTCTACCGATATAACCCCGACGCTGTGGGAAGGCAAAGTATTGTAGTTTCCCTTAAACAATACTGTTTTCTTCGGTGCCTATCATAAAAAACTACCATCATACTGACATAGAAGGAAGACTGCTCTATATTCTGCTGGAGGGAAGTTATGGAGCCATAGATTGGCTCGTCGTTAAAGTCGAGTTAAGCTGAACCCACTTGGCTTGGCTTAGCTTGGCCCGCGCTTCAGGTAGGACTGTTATCTTCGCCACTCTGGATCGCATAGCATCTGTCAGAAGCAAGCCGATTACGTCTGAGATGGCTAAAGCTCCATTATAGGTAACGAAATTAGGTTTTTGCTCTTTTGAAGTCTAAAAGATAATCGATTATTTGTTGCCGTCAGAAACTTATTGATCGGTCAGGGTCAGCACACTTTTCCGAAGTTCTGGAGAAGTGGAGCTTATTGCGCTTCATTCTACCGGCCAATCGATTACGACTTTAGTCTTTGTTGCAAAGCGGGCCATTCTCGGCTAGACGGTTGACACCATCCTCTGGAAAAAGACAACTGATCGCATTGATATTTATCTATGTCCAAAGCTATTGCATGTAGTTGTTGCACCGGCTATGATTCCATGTAGAATAGCTCGTATTATATATATATAGTTATATAGTGATGTAGGAGCAGTATATAGCGAAGAAATAAATTACTAAATTGTAACTACATTATCAGGAGATTGTGAATCACGAAACTCTGAGCCACAGCGCCAGTAAGCTGCTGCGTTTTGCATATTTGCTGCATAATTAATATAAACTGCCAAAGTAATGGCCACAGTATGCGGTAGAAGTATCAATTCAGTCCTTTATTGTATTTCCAGTTACGTTACAGCCTTACTGAGACCGTATTATTCTTAGAAATGTTTATACAGGCACATTTAGAAACGGTACCAATATAGTATATAGCCTACCTGAGATGCAAGTATAGCGTGTATGCCTATAGCTTTCTTAGTTATGTTAAGCACAATAGTTCTAGCTGAATCGAGCCTATGCTAATCTACCTTGACTAACCTATCCAATGATACCCTCACATACTTTGAGGTAAGCCACTTGTCCCTACACTGGGATCGTTATATTGATAATTTCGCTTTGTAAGCTCGTCGGCGTCGCCCTCTAATCCTCACTACTTGATAATATGAACGCTGAACACTTAAACATGCTTATAGCAGAGCTGGACAGAGATGGAAGAAACAAAGCTTTAAGCAAGTACTACACCAAATGCCAAGTACAGTCAAGGTGCAAAACAAGTAGACTACTAATGACTATACACGCAATCACTTTCCATGTGACGTTACAGAGTGGATAATAGGGACGTACTACATATGACTGACGACTTTTATACTGTACGCTTGTACACTGAAGACTACTGTAACTTGTCCAAAAAGTACACGAACTGCTGGAAACTGCCGATAGTCTCTTAAGGGTTCCTACCCTCATTTGAGCTAAAGTGTATATGGAACAATCGTGCAACGACAGCAACACTTACAATTAGATTATCTAAAGGGCCTTCAGTCCTGAATGAATCCTGACTGCTTTAAACATTAAGTGAAACTGCATTAAGATAAACAATGTTTTATTAACTGTTGCCCTTAAAAATTTTTACTTTCTATGTACACAAATACTATCGCCATAAGTCTACGGTAATTTTGCCCAGTATTTCATTTACTTTTGGCATCGTAGTTACTCTTCACTTTAACTAAAAACAAGTTGTTCGTATATCGAAAATTTATTAACTCGAACATCGCGCTGGTGTAGTACATTCTGTTGAAACCTCAGCTTGAACGTACTCGTCTGAAACCAGAATTAACCGGAAATGGTCTGCAGAGGAGTCGCTTATAGCCATCGACGTCGCTACCGACCCCATCGCAGCAATAAAAAAACGAGCCGAAGATAAGATATTTCCAAGCTTCTTTGCAACTCACTAAAGCAGCTTTGCTGTCTAGCGACAGAACAGCGTCAGCTTCGACCGTGTCTGTGCCTAAGGGCGGTGGGTCATATGCCCATATGCCCTGTCCGTCAGGACTTACATGCCTCACGGGCACTTGAGATGAGAGGTGGTGCTGTACTGCAGGTACCGTATAGCTTATTTGTCAGTATAGGCCCCGTAGGAGCTGGCAGTAAGTGGCCTCACAAACTCAGATTTACGTTTATGGCTGTTCATTGCGTTGCCGGCACGTCTCGTTCTCTCAATGTTTGCTTGGCCACGGGCTCCATTTCACAGAAAGGCGACATTTGATGAAAATAAATTAATTTTGTTAGTTTCATGTTACTTAGAGTAAATATTCTTATTTTTGATGCGTGCTCTTCCTTGCTGAAATAGTCTCTTGGTTAGTTTGACTATTGACTCATTAGACTGAGACAATGTCAGGTTGTTGGTATTTTGATAAACAAATATTACTGCTTTATCTTCCGTTTCAGATAAATATACTCTTTATTATCTTATTTGCATCGCTCGGTGTGGTTCTGCCAGTGATTTTACTGCAATTACTTGCGCCGACAGCTAAGCTGTCTTTTTGTAACTCTACTCCGATTACCTGAGGCATGTTACGATCACAACCTATAGGTTAGATATCTATACCATTGTCACCAATCGCCAAAAATCGTGCCATGATCGGTCATATTTTATGTAACCTAATTTGTTTCATATTTTTTATATCAAAAAGCTTTGGGGTTTCGGTAGCGCAAAAAGGATTGCGACTGCAATACGCCTCAGTGCTTAATGACCCAGAAACTCTGAGAATCAAGAAAAGTTTATTGGACTTTTCTTTCCATGAGACGCAAAAGACTGCGTGGGGCAAGCAGCGAGAGAAAGTCTTATTGGCTCCCAACAACAGAAGTCAATAGCGAACTTGTCTGATGAATTAACGTGTGGTGTCGAGCCAAAGGTCAAGGTCAGCCAGACCACGGAAGCTGTGAGGTGCGGTAATTTTTTTGTGATTATTCTAACCACTGAGGGCCGGCGAGTCACTTAATTTTCTCTTTTGTAGTAATTTACAACCCCAACCATTATTCAACTTTACAGAAATAATACCAACTTTAAGGGAATATGAATGTTCTTGAGGTAAATGAAGGGTGAGCCAATTGCAAACAACTGTATGTTTTTAATATTGTTCATTTCATCGAAGCGAGAGCAGAAAGTTACTTGTTTCTATTCGTTGACGAACAGATAACAGAAGACTAACTTATATCCGAATTGTAGCCTAGCAATGGCAGCTGTGTTGCACATTACCTCAAATATCCAACGGAAGGCAGCTGTGTGATTTGTTTCTATTCGTAACACAAACAACACAGCAACGAAGTTTCGGATGCTACAGTACCGCCATTGCTTGAAACGGACCACACCTAACCCAGGTCCTCACTAGCTATTTTTCTGACGTCATCGTAGATCGTCGCTTATCCGACTGTTACTTTTTGAGATAAGCAGAAAAAAGCCCAGCAGAGTGAAATTGAAATTTTTTAATATAATGTATCCAAAACGTCAATGCCAACTCTTTCCATTATTATAGGTATTATATTGAGCAGTTTACGCCTCAGTTTCCACAACAAAGGCAACAGGACATACAGTATGCCGATAGAAACGTGAAACCCATGCACGAAGGTGTTGCCACACAAAATCACTGTACATGGGAACAGTAAATCGGAAAAAAGGCTAAGAACAGAGGAAAGTAAGAACAGTAGTAGTGTGAAATAGCAAAAAAGCAAAATGGACACGAAAAACAGGCTTAGCTAATGGCGAAGGTAACCTACAGGGTCCCTGTGGTCGTTTCTTCTCTTAACTTAGGATGGACGAACCTAACTAAGCTAACCCTATAACCCATCCTGTCCCGCTGAAGGCGTAGTACCAGTTCGCATGGTGGGGAACAAACAGCAGACACTCCAACCTCGAACGTCCTTAATTCGATCCACGCCAAATTCAGCTGAATTTTGGATCTCAGCGCTACTCCACCGACAAGCCGCTTCAAATTCGAAGGTTCTTCGCAAAAATAAAAAAGTTTTCTTCGAAGATTTCCATTGAATTTTTCCTGCTTTTACAAATGCTTTACGTTGCAGAAAAGACTATATCGATAAAACTGAATAGTCTTGAAATTAAGGATAAATGCTATTGTTAGTTGTACAGTTTCATCATTTCGATTTTGATCACCTTTGCTAATATGATGAAAACTGCCGGACATTATAGAAAACTTTCAAGCAACTGCTGATTTCGGAATAACTAATTTTCCGAAGACTTTTAAACACTTGAAAAATCAGCGAAGATATAGATATAATTTTTTTATTTATAGGTAAAGCTAAAGCACTTGAATATGCATATACATGCAATAAGCTGTCGATTAATAAATCTTCAACTAGAGAGACTAGAGAGCATTCTGAGAACGCATACCTTCGCCAAGCTAGGCAACGGTAATGAAAATTTTGGTTGTGACACCACGATTTTCTTTGTATCAGCACCAAAATCTTATCATTAGCGAATTAACAGTTTCTATAATTTTCGTCAACATCCATTCATTACTTTTGAGTTATGCTGCTAGCAAACATAAGTCACACAAGACAGCAACCGATCGTCACTAAAATTTAATGATTTAGGTTTTTTTAGCAGTACTAACAAGTCCTGTAAATTTCATAAAGATCCATAATTTTCTGAGTCATTGTGCTAACAAGCATAAAATCAAACGCAATGACAGATACACGAACGACCAAACAAACCGATCATCACAAAACATTGGTCATCTACTCCTCATAATTTACCTCACAATGCGTGTAAATTGCATGAAAATCCGCCCTTAATTTTTTAGTGATGGTACTAAGAAAAAGTAGGCAACCAAACAAACGGCCGGATTTTCACCAAACGTTAATCATCTGTTACGGTTAGTATGCCTAACAATACCTGTAAATTTCATAAACATTCGTTTATAACTTTTTGAGTAATCTTGGTGAGAGTCAAAAAGACAGACAAACACGACAAAAAACGTAATTTCCTTTACTGGAAGAGGTAATCATGTAAAACACCTACCAAATAAACAATTGTGCATTTAAACAATAATTAATAGAAGCTAATTAATGGTTATGTATCGCATACCATTCCTGAATGCGTACCTGATGTCTCAACAAACAAGGAGAATGAGAAACTGCCCAAATTGGCCGAAGCAACAGCAAAATTATTAATTAAAAAGGCTTTTGGGAATTCGCGAAGGATTCAAAATAAGGTCACAAAAATTTGGCTCCGATATTTTCTGTGAAACATTTTTCAGTGTCTATATCTTCTCACATTTTAGCGTTTCTTATTGTTCTGTAGATAGTTTCATTAATCTAATTTAATTATTATTTCAGTTTCAATAGTACACGTAGGGCCTGGTATTAATTAAGCTAAAATCCCCGACCTCACTAAATTCAAAAAACGACTAATAATTCAGGGTTTGCACTGCATACCTTACCTTACCTTGATACCTTGATGATACTTCAGACGAGGTCCAGGTGGTGTGATGCACGCCATCCATCTTGTAAAGATTGCAAAGAGGTGATGCTGCAGTCCGTGACCAGCGGGGTGGCTAAAAGCGAGTTATCCCCACAGTTCACGTGACTGCTTACAACAGGTTTATCTGGCACTTTCTGTAAGTATGCGTCCAGAAAGTTTATCAATTTTGCAGTCTCTGTACCGGTGACGTTTCGGATGTGACGTGGCATTTTTTCAATAATCTCGTCACCCGAACAACGAAACTATTAGAATACTTTGTGGCCACCACCACTTCTGATTGAAATTCACACTTCACAAGTGCGACCAATACGATCTGAGTGCCTCGTCTGGATTCGCCCATTGACGTAGACAGTAATTCTTTCCACAATTTGCAAACCTATATGATCGTAAAGCGCTCGAATCTCCTTTGAATGGAGTACATTTGAAGTTGAGTAATTCTTTCGTGAGAGTTTAAATCTTGCATGCCCCGGATTTTGGCAGTAAACGATCGCAAGATAGCGTCAAGGCGCTCTAAGTCTTTCCGTTTTCTTGGCATCCAAAGAGGTGAACAGTATTCAATCCTCGGTAGTAGTAGATGTTTCCATAAGGTGATCATTGTGTCTGCCTCTCGTGAAGAGAAAGTTCGAAGCACTCATCCGCTCCACTTCTTGCCTATTGTAACAACTCGAGCCACGTGATCCTCAAAAGTGGCATTATCTTATATTCTCACCCCAGGATCTCTTAAAGTTTGCTTTCTCTCGATTGGGCCCCATCTCTCGTCGTTTAGCAAATAGTTTCAGAAAGGGAGAAGTTTTTTTCCGTACCGCAATAGTTCAAATTTTGATTCGTTGAAGGTCATGTTGTGAACCGATGTCCAGTGAAAGATGGTGGCTAGATCTAGTTGCACATTCCGTACGTCTGCCATTGATTTTACCGCTCTTGATAATCTATACAAAAGAACAGCTGATTTTAGAACCGAGACAAAACGTGATTCTGGTATAATTTGAAAGCTCACCTTTAGACGAGGGTCTACACACTTGAACCTCCTACTGAGCGCTACTGCGCACCGGAAGCCAACGCTCAGTGCATGTGATGCGCTCAGTAAGAACGAGCTCAGGAGGTTCAAGTGTGTATGCATCGTGCTGAAAATTCTCGGGACAACTGCCTCTGCAAACACTGAAGAGTTTTGCAGTCTCTGACGAGTCCAATCCATTCATAGTGGACGTAAGCTACTACTCATGGACTGACCCACAATCTCCAAATCTCAATATAATCATAGTTGAGCAATATTGCACTGTCCTGGAGCTGTAGTCTTTAACCTCTGCTGTTTTCTCTCGATGACCTGGAGCAGCTTATGCAAGAAAATTGCTGTCAACTTCCGTAAAGAAGTCCAAACTGTGTATATATATATAAATATATATAAACTGTGTGTCCGCTGTGTATATAATTTCGTAGGGGCATCTCGAATGTCAGTAAATTTGCAGGTAGATCATCTTCGTACACAGAGAAATTGTCAGAGGTTTTTTTTTTTCTTTTCGACTCCAGTATGAGTTATTACAAACAATGTAAGGATAAATGACTGCAACTGCTTTGATTTCATCAGTTACACTACACTTGTTTTTAATTTCCATAGCTAGAGTGCACACCTCCAGAACGATACATATCAAAATACCTTTTCTTTTTACAAAGACAGTTCACTAGGGAGGTGAATGGCTAATTGTTGATGAAAACTGGACATGGGCGCTACCCTATAGCAATACTTCCTCTGTTGTCACTTCACCCTACTTAGAAACTTTTTTTAGGCATTACGGTTATCGTCCCTGGTAGTTGCTGCGGTAGCGACGCAAGTTAGTTTTTCAACCAAGTTGCAAAACCTCTGATCTTCTCGTCACTGTCGTCTTTGTAGTACTGGACTTCTCCAACCATTTTAGTAGATAGTGCTAGAAGTGAATATGCCGCTTACCGAAAACTTGTAAAATAAAAAAAGACTTCGGCGCTGGTAATGTTAGTTATTAGAATATGCTGTCACATGACCCTATCCAGCTATATTTGATGTTTTATCGAAATAATGAATAAATTTTAAGGCATTTATTGCTGTCAAAACATGTAGCTCCGTCGCAATTATCCCTCACTGTAAAATCGTTTGCAGCACAATGGCGTACTTTCAATTTTTTTTATATAGATATGCTTACAGCTATTCGGATAAATAATTTCACCTCAATAAGGCAAGAGTTTGCAGTGTTCCTATGCTATGAAAGTAGTCTGTTTTACGAAGCAGCAATGGTTAAAAGCATCGCGAATTATGCTCTCTTGCGTTTGTTAAAGGCGGCACAAAGAAATTCTACGAAATTGAATCATATTTTCACATTTCTGTGAAACATACTAAAATTTTCCTTTTTTCTATTTGGAAATAACCAAGAGTACTTTCAAAAAATGTAGACTTGAAACGCTGCCAATATTGTAAGTTTATACGGATTTCCTTTTGATTCATCATAAAGATGCCAGCAGTTTTACTGAGAAACAATTTCTTTACTTACTGTCAAATTATTCTCAGTTGGCTGCCTCGCTCAGTTCTTCCTAAATTGAAACACCGCCGAAAGAAGCAGGTAATTGAAACTTTCTGCAGAGTGTCTGCAAACAAAAGAAGCGTTAGCGTATTTGCGTTTCTCATAAATTCTCATTTCCGCCGTAGTTTCTCAATATTGCTCTTGCACTGCAGTGCAAATAGAGGGAACAATCGTGCGAAGCAGGCGGGCAGGAGGGC
This sequence comes from Parhyale hawaiensis, assembly GCA_001587735.2. Taxonomy (NCBI): domain Eukaryota; kingdom Metazoa; phylum Arthropoda; class Malacostraca; order Amphipoda; family Hyalidae; genus Parhyale; species Parhyale hawaiensis. Next base: position 67,863,827 of record LQNS02278091.1, on the reverse strand, counting down.
GCGCTTGCCGGTCTCCGCCGGTGCCGTCCCTCAGTGCGTGCCCAGGCGCCGCGTTGTGAGCGGTGTGGGGGTTGAGCTCCGCCGCTCTCTGACTTTAGCGTGACTGGAAGCGCTGATTGTGGCCCCAACTTACCTGTATATTTCATAAGTTCTCCTAATGAACTTTGACTGGAACACGGAAGTGATGCGAGTGTGCAGTGAAAGTTCGCATGTATGAAACATAACGTATGTACAGTGAAGCCGAAATGATCAAACGATTGGTTATTGTTCATTCTGGAAAATAACTGCATAATACGTACGTAATAAACGTGCGTATAGATAAAATACAAATAGTGCAACGCAACGTAGCTGTAAATAATAAAAAAGTTTCCTTGCCTAAAACCTTACCCATAGAAAGACTCATGTATCATTTGCTCAATGTTAACAAGTGTTTGCAAGAAATAGTATATTAAGGGCTCCGTGTCGGCATACAAACTGCAACAAATAAATGATAACAAACTTCATGCCGCAATCCTTCAAATCATTTTAATTTACTTATCCGTTCGTTCTTTATGTGAATGGCGTGTACTAGCTTCTTTTCAGCATTTATTAAGTAAGCTCAAAGTATTCCGACGTCCGATATTACGTAAGCTCAAAGTATTCCGACGTGCAAAGCACAGTTCATAACACGTTTATATGTGCACACCACTTACTTCTCCTCGCCGTATTTCTGATTTCGAATTTTTCTTACTTTCTTCTTCCAATAGTCATTTTCCTTAACTTTAGCGAAGTGCTTCAACAGCCAGCATTTGACAGTGAAACGGAACAGTATCTACAGTATATTCAATTCAAAAAATTATATCTTCAATTTTTCCCCACACTATATAAGTGAAAGCGTTGAATGAAACTATAAGACGGGCAAAGATAGCGAAGATCCCTTTACACAAGGATCTGGCCATAAAATTGTGCTTCATCTTTGAGTGGTTATGACTAGCTACCAAAAAAATAGTTTTCACAATACCGATACACTTTATCAATAGGATAATATGAAAATTTATAGCGGCGTTGTATGAGATGTGCAGTGAATAGTCATTGAGAACTATTGCATATAAAGAAATACTGTGAGTGTCTAGCGAGAGTATCCATCAGATATATCAATATTTACATATATCGCAATTAACCTCTTGTTTCTATATAAACCTCAAGTCAAGGGATTATTTGGGCCTGTTATATTAATGCATTATTTTCATTTTGTAGTACAAATATTGGGTCATATTGATTAAAATGTAAGTCAGAGTAATGGGCTTAGTTCATTTCTGTTTCGTTTGAAACATTTGCACCCACTGCACGTGTGTCCAGTCGAGCGGTATCTTGGATACGGCTGAGGCAGGGGGCATTTATGAAATACAGCTGTCAAAAATAATTTTTTTACTGACACCGCCCGTGTGAGTCTACAAAAAATAAATTCACCTCAGTGTTCTGTTTAATGGGAAAATACGGTAATTCGCTCATTTCTTTTGATATTTTATATCAAAATGGAAATAGGTAGATGCGCTGTAGTCTCTAAACTACACTTGTGATTACAGGGATAATTAATGAAGACCTATTAACGCCTTTCTTTCGCCGTCATTTTCGACCGCCAGGGGTTTCCCTTAAATATCTTATTTTGTTATCAAGACAGAACGGTAATAGCGTGCAGTGGGCCGGAGCCTGGTCATCTGCTCCTCCATGGTAATGGGTCTGTTGGTCCCTCTACTGCCAGTTATCTAATCTAGTGAATAAAGAAATATGTAAAACGATTTCGGCATTGAGTAACACACCTTATCGTGAGCATCTCAGACCAGGTCCAGGTAACGTTATTCACTCTGCCTCACCCGTAAAGTCGCAATGCTGATTTTCTTTTATTTGACTTCAGCTTGCTCCAAAAGAGAGAGCCAGCAGCGACTTTGCCTGTAAAACAAAGAGGACTCACTGTCGTATTACATAATTATTCTCAGTCTCACTTTACTTCGCTAAGAAAAGGACAGAAAAAACCTAATGCACTCGCTTGTCTCTTAGTGTTTTGCTTCATCCACCTGCCCATTTGTCAGTAATGTGCCGATGATTGCTGAATAGAAAATTTAGGGTCATGTCTTTATACGAAAACAGCGTGCGGTCTGCGCTCATATCGATAATATCTCGGACCGACCAAGTTAGTGTCATATTTTCATATGTTGTGCGGTATGTGTAATGTCATAGGTCCGGCTAGACTACTTTTATCTATTTCATCCAACCCAGTAGATTTAGCAACCTTTCTTTTGGACAAATTCCATTAAAAGAACTAACTTTTCAATTACATATACGTAAAACAGTTGTATATATTTATGGGCAGAAGCTAATCTTAGCCCATAATGACTAAGACTAAACTAAAGTGGGCTGGAAGCTAACGAGGAGATTCTCAAACAAAGAAGCCTCCGCTCTAGTTTTGCTATTTTTCGCATGACAAGAGAAACTTGAAAACATTGAGCTTAGATAAGATTTTGTTACTTGCGAATATCATTCTGAATGGATTTATTTTTTATAATATATAAACACGATTTTTTCACTCAAAATTTTACTCACTATTGGGCCAGCTAATTATAATTCTGCTAGAGGCTTTATCTGTCCGTACGTCCGTCCTTCCATCCGTCCGTGTATCTGCACGTTACGCTTTTCAGTTTTAAGTAGGGAGAAATTCAACTTGTAAGAAGCGTTGATTTTCGCTTTAAGGAAGTTCAACCATAGCTGTCTTCTATATTGCTTGGTCTTGAAAAAATTTTCAGTTACTCTCGACGCAAAGCCATGAAGTTCGTTTTACACGTATCATACATGTCTCCAAATCATTCAATATTCGCTTTGCTGGTGTTGCATGACAATCCAAATATGAGAAATGTCGTAGGTTGGATACGGCGCAAAGCGAGCTGGTCTAGACTGCTTAATTCTATAGCATTTTTAAAGTGAAAGTATGATGTTTAAAGAAATCAAATAAACTGACCGAAAAAGGGGGTTCAGCGACAAAAATCATTATTGGAAAAAAATGGGCTTAGTCTGGTGTCTATTGTAGTGAAACCATCCCATAAAATAGAGCAGAAACTAATAGGGGACTGTACCACAACAGCCACGGCTCACGCTCTAGAACTGAAATCATCAGATACACCGATGAAACGCTGAATAATATTATCATCAGACGATTAGAAACACAACGAAGGCATATACTCTATGTATATAAATATTGTGTAGAAGAAGAGCAATGAGGGAAGAACCTCCGAAGGGTGAGACTGCTATATAATGTGCTTTTTCTGTTTTTTACGTCTCTATCATGATGTACAAGTGCGAATTTTTTCTGGAAGAATAATTGCGAAATCCCCAGGCGATATCAAAGTGCCTAAATACGGTGTATGATGTGACTTAGGATAGACGCGCTACGGTAAGCCGGTTGCGAACGAGTCGGAAGCGCTTAACGGTCATGAAACAGACGTTTTTACTCGCGTTACAACGGCTTAATCTATGAGCATCTACCGATTCCAAATAGGAGCTATTAAGAATTGAAACTGAATAGAAATTATGAGAGAGATTCGAAACTGAGCAGCAGGCCCTCGCTGTAACGGAATAGATGCCATGGGGTTCGGAACTTAAGCAGTTTTCGAACACAATAATATTAGACAACTAGTAGCTATATCCCCGGGAGCGTAATTAGAAGGGCAGGGTGAAACATTCACGGGTGCAGCAGACTTGAGCTTAGACGCACTTCATGGCCGATGTTATTTACGGGGTAGGTTAGGTTAGAAGAGCTGCATTAGGTCAATCTACAATGAATTATAATAGCCTAGCTTAGGTTGTTACGTTTCATAAATCGACAACATAAACTAACCGTGGAATTTCCACGGGTCCCGCTAGTAGATATTATTGCACCATCTACTCTTTGAAAATTTTAATGACTTTAGAGCTACTGCAATTGGCGATATACTGTACAAGTACAGTGAATTTTGCTAGTTAAATTATTTATAACTATGAAATTTAAGAAGTCACCGCAGTGGTCTTCATCGGATTAGCCTTCCTTATAGTTTAGGTTGGTATAAGTACTAACCTCCCCTGCAAGGCATAAGTTAACACAGAGCACTAAACTGAGATATCCCTTACTTCGATATCGTGCGTCTAGTACCAAAATTTATTGTCGTTTTTCATCTTTTCATCAAAATACAACAGAATGTAAGGTGAATAAAGAGACATTTTCAACATATTCATTGCACAAGTTTGATAGACATACATGCAGTTTTAAGTCAATTTTGTGAAAAAGGTTGTGTTGTCAGCATATTGCAGCTAGTTGCTGTCAAAATTCTATCTTGTCATACAGTAATTTGTCTCATCCGTCACCATCGAGCAAAATGGCCGACTTTATGCAATATTCACTGTCTGTGAGATGCTCTCCCTCGAACTATTCATGCTCACGATGTGAATATTTCATAAGCACCTGGGGATTTGCTGGTTTCCATAATGCACGGCGGCAACATTTCTACAACAATAATCCATGCGCATGCATATATACATACAGATGTTGCCGCTCTCTATGTCCAGCTACGAGAATTACATTTACGATTATTACGCTTTGGTAGCGAGACATGCGGTCTCTCATGAGTGCGTTGCGTAAAACTGCCATGAATATATGGTGCAAATTTAGAGAATTGTGCACCAAAGTCTGATTTCATTACACTTTACTGGATGTTGAAAAATGCAATTGGTTACCTTCTTGTAATGCTGCACCTAGCTCTGTTATGCTTGATGCTGTTCATACCTATGATAGTTTTTTTTTTTTTTTTGGGTGAAGTCTAGGTGTCGTTATTCACTCCACTCGTCTTCGGCAAAGGGATGCGGCATTCCGCGGGTAGCTGGAGAGCCAGCGATGATTTATCTCAGCCCTGCATGTATCTGCTCAAAGCTCAATTGTCTAGCATTTTTAGTTAATATAAATCCATTTAGAATATTGCAGGGCACGTCAAACAACCGCTCAGCCCGAACGCTTAAGCCATCAAAACATTTTATTACAACTACGTCGAAATCTTTTCTGAACGGCATCCGTTCTTCGAAAGTGCTACCAGTACGTTTCGAGTATCTGTAAACAATGCATTTATTTACATTCACAGTAAATTCCTTAAGAATTTTTCCAACGAAGCTGCTTGCAAAGCGCTCGGTAAGCATTGCACCCGCTTCTCGTAAAGAGAAAGTTAGAACCATCATGCTATTGAATTTTTGCTTCCGTGTACAGCTCAAAGTGTCATAATCTTGCAGTCTCACTCCAAAGAGTCTTATGTTTTATTATTGTTTATTTCACTACCATCACTCATCGTGCAGGATATTGATTGAATAAAAAATTAGAAAGTTTTTTCCGTATCATCACAGTTCAAATTTTGTGTCATTTATGGCCTTATTGCTGCTCAGTGACCACCGAAAGATGTTAGGTAAATTTGATTGGACAGTGTCTACGTTTGCCCTCGACTATACTGCGGCTGATATTCGTGTATAACCCGCAATCGAAGAAGCAACCGCCAACTCTGCATCGGTGTCAGATGTGTTATTGATTACGATGAGAAAAAGTATTGGACATTTGCAGGGATATTTAAGATGAGGTTATTTCTGCGACACTCTCGAGTTTTCTGTATTTTGTATCAAGTTTGTGTAAACTTAGAATGTATAGCAATTAATTTTTCTCAAAATACATTTCTATTGTAATACTAGATAATTTTGTATTTTTGCGCACGTTTCGCACTGTACGAATGTAACTAATTCAAATACCGTGTCTAAAATTTCGATCATTCATCTGCTACAAGCTTTATAACACTTTAGATTAGTGCATAATAAATGTTATAAAGAATGATACCGTGTAAATAGCCGACTGTCTTTATTCAAAACAAACGTTTTCGCATAACCTGCAGCTTTTGTTCTCCCTCGGCTGTGTATTGCAAAACAACAAGCTGTCACAGCTTGATGTAATTGCCTTCCCATGAGATTGACTTCCATAATACGAGGTCATGACAGGGTGCGGCCTGAAAACACACCATTGACGGCGAAGCTCTTTGTCGTTCTGCGACATCCAATTAACAGACCGTCAGTAAGATAACGAAGTCTGGATATCAAAAAAGTACTTACGCGTATGCTCTGCTACGCTGATGTAGTCCAGTAATAAAAGGCAAGGCTTTCGGAAAAAGGGCGATATTTCCGCTCATATTCTTCGTTTTTTTTTTTAGCTTTGCTTTGCAAAAATACCGCGAGTTGAAATGTACGTTAGCTTTGGGACATTTGCCACCATTACAACCCGAAGGGAATCCTGTGATTTAACTAATTTTTTAACCCTACAGCAAAAGAGTCCGAGCAAATGCTTACAAAGATTTCTCGCTTTGTAGCCATAAATTTGTTATTAGCGCATGATTGTCCTCTAAGTAGACTAAGTAGACCAATTGATTGGTATATTTATTGATTTTTTAGTTACCGTGCTCAACCGGCTACAATAAATATTAGTCATATGTTGAAGCTAAATATTGTAGAAGTGTATTTCAAATTTGAGATTTGATTTATTTTGTGTCTCATCCCTTAAACTCTTCTATTGTTAGACGAATGTACACACACATACAGAGAGAAATCTCTTCGTCCTTTAGTTTTTATTTAATCTTAAAGAGCTGAACAAGAGTCTGATTAGAATTACTGTTACAAAAGTATATGTAAACTTTCTTTTTTAACAGAGGTTTTTCCGTGTGTAAAGTTGTTAGATATCTCTCTTTTTCACCGAGCTATATAAGATGATACTTTGAGGATACTGCACCAAATACTGACCAGCATTTTGTACGCTGTCGAAGGAAAACTTTCTGGGAGGTTCCAGGAACGACAGGTTAAAAGAATATCTGACAACTAGACCGAAGTAGCAGCCATGATTGTATTGAGGTCAAGAGATCAGTACACATTAGCGTTCATCGGCACTCTAGTGCCAATGCCCTCTATCGACTGAAGCCATTAATATCAAATCTATCCAATCTTGCCGTCTTTTGAATATGATGAATTCTGGCCACTTGCTCTGTATAGATTTGTCGTGTGAATTAAGATTTATCACGCAAAGTGTGTAAAGATCGAGTAAAGTTACTGACCAGAGTACTTTGATGTAAAATTTTAGGGGAAGTTTCGTAATCAGTTACAGCAGGAAAGGTTACTTGCACTCTATTACAGTGTCTCCAATTATTGTGATTAATTTTTTTTTTTTCATTATCTAAAGTAGAATGTTACTGCTTACGCAGAAATCTCTCATGTCATTTTCACTAAAAGGTCGACCGAATACTGCTTGAAATTCTTATTTATTTATTAAGTTATTACATGAGTAAATAATTTCACGTCTTCGTTGTATTTTGTGAGAATGCAAACAATGAGTAATGTTGAAAGCCCGAGTCCATGACTGAACGTGAGAACAGAGTGGAGCATCATAATAATTTATCAAAATTTAGTAATATTTAGCCATCATTTAGTATTAGAAAGTAACAAATATTCTATCAACGCAACGTTACTGTTACTTTGATTACTGCGTTGCTGTCGAAAAGCTCATTATTCTCGCTGCCATGGTTCGAATACTTAGACCCTTCTCTCTTAGGTGTCCCAAAATATTTAATAGTGAACGACGGTGCCGTTGAGGTTGTGTGATGGCAGTTAGGTAAAATTAGCGGTAGTAGCTACTGATGCTGCTGCTAATGATGCTTTGTTCTGTACTTCCTCTTCTGTCCCAACTAGTGCCCATGCGTGTTAATACAGTGTGGGAGCGTCATAGCGTAGGGTACTATGTTTCTCTCGATATGCTACGTACATGTCCCCTGCTCCTTCCTTCATCTCTTTGGTTCACAGATCATGCTGAGCGTGGACAGGCTCTGCCCTTAACTATTAGCAAAAAAATTGAGTCTAACCCGCAGGTCTTCTTAGGATTGAAATGGGACCCTAAAGCCGTGTGCAGACGAGGGACATCTTCACTCATTTCTACCGAACAAAATTGTCGGATTGATAAACTTGGCGCGACATTTTAATGCACACGTAGCGGGAGAAATGTTCTCAAGTTGCAACGTCCTAGGGAAAAGTTTTTTTTTAAATTTCTTCTTCACACGCCGGCTTTTATTCTCCGTGCGTAGTACTCAGCAATTGGATGTTTTGAACTATCTTGTAGTTTGTAAATAAAATTTTGAGATGCACTGCTGTTACCTGGAAACAAATGCAATTTATACTTTTGACCTTACAGTTACAATCGCCATTATTTAACGTTATATTTTAAGAAAAACTGAAGCGTTACATGCTATAGTAGTGAACAGACCAGCGAAAACTGGACCGTAAAGTGATTTCGATTGCTCGAAAGTTACGAAGAAGATTGGCCTACACGCATCCCGCTCAACTCGCTCTTCAGGCAACTTTTTCACCGAGTCTGTGAGTTTGGTAGAGCATTTGTTGGAGAAATGCCACTCTCTGCAACTTTTGATTCTCATCTGCATTGGGCTCAACAATAGAAACCCCCGACGTGCAGCATGATATCACTTTTAATTGCTCGAATACCTCACAGTAGTTCGTTCCAAGTGGTAGTTCGCGTATTGAAGCGGCGAGGAAGCTGCATTCGTTGATAATTTGTGCTTCATACATTTGTATACTGTGTATGTTCCACATGCTAGAGCAAGAAATACGCTAGAGAGATGAATGCTGTACTTACCTCTCTCTATACAGACTACCGTATACTTATTAACATGAATAAGGTACGCATCCCGAAGGGTAGCGTACTTGGCCCGCTGCTGTTCGTTCTATATACAAGTGACGTGCTCTCCTCGCTAGAGAACACGATGATCAACTATGCCGACGATTCCACTTTGATGGCGGGGATACCTGCCCCCACCATGCGTAATGATGTCGCCGAGTCTCTGAATAGCGATTTGTCGCACATTAGTGCATGGTGCTCGGCGTGGAGTATGTAGCTGAATACTGGTAAGACCAGGTCTAAGATTATCAGTCGGTCTTGGACACCTTTACCGCAGCATCGATATCTGAAGATAGATGGCACTTTGCTTCAGAAGTCTAGCTCCTTGGGGATTCTTGGTGTTGTATTTGATAAGAAGCTTACCTTTGAGCCGCATATTAGGCGACAGGTGTCACGTGCTTCCAGTAAGATTGGGCTCGTGCGTAAGGTGAATTCTATATTTGGTGACCGGAAGTTTATTCGCAGATGCTTTTATGCTTTCTTGCTGCCTGTGTTGGAGTATTGTTCAACGGTCTGTGCTTCAGCTGCTAACAGTCACTTGCGTCTGCTTGACCGACTTGTTAGTTCAGCCAGCAGGCTGTGCGCCCAAAATGATTTGGTGAATCTCTCCCATAGGAGAGAGGTTGCTGGACTCTGTATGTTTTATAAGGTTTACAACAATGAAAGACATTGGTTGTATTCATCTGCCCCATCCCTCAAAGTCTCAAGGAGGATTACACGTGCTGTGGTTGACGCGCATTCTTTCACTTTAGAGAGTGTTAGATGCAGAACTCGCCAGTTCAGTCGGTGCTTTGTGCCCTGGTCTGTTGGGGTCTGGAATTCATTGCCGGCATCGGCTTTCAGTTGTGTTGGCTTGCAGGGATTCAAGTCAGCGGTTAATGGCTTTTTGTAGGATTTCCTTTAGCAGCGTTTCGGGCTTCCCGGTGTAGCAAACTGCTTCATTTGGATTGTACTACCTGTCCCTGCGGCCTCTGCGTGAAGTTTTAATAATAATAATAATAATTTTTTTAGAAGCTCGTAATGCGTGTCCAGCGTCGAGCTTCAGCGTTTGCATCTAAATGAAGCTCAGCAATGAGTGCATTTACAACTAGAGCACTATGAGAGCGCATACTTCCGCCAAGTGAGCCAACGGTAGCAAAAATGCAAATTGGCTCTGAAACCATAATTTTCTTTGCATAAACTCCAAAATCTAATCATTTGTGCCTTTTTATATTAATAACAGCTTGTTTAATTTTTTTGAAGATCCGTTCATAACTTTTTGAGTT